>CM042386.1:7167045-7202045 GCA_023634145.1 Thymallus thymallus
CACACCCACACACCCACACACACACACACATAGACTAAGGGATTTATATATGAATGTTTGTCTCCAGGTGGAATTGATGGGGCACAGCATATATGATTTCACACATCCCTGTGACCATAAGGACATCAGAGACAACCTTGACCTCACTGCAGGTGTGTAAACAGATTTTCATTTGATCACTCTTTTGTTGCTGAGAATTGTCCTGCACAGCAGGAAATGCAAACTTGTAGTGTATTCGAGGTGTAAAAACATTTCTAAAGTTTGTCATTTCCATTTTAAAATGTCAGATAAAATTTGCCCTAACGAAAGATTTATTATAATAATTAATAATTCACATTTCCTGTTGCTGCACGATTATTTTCCTTCCTTAGCAAATTGGCTCAAATTAAGATCCTACATCTGTACATGCATGTGTGTTAGAGGTGTGTTCTACTTTTATTGACTGGGTATGAGAAGTTTTACACAAATATTTTGTCTCAAAGGTGGCTGAATATCAAAGTCCTGACATGATTCTGAAATGGTTGTCTGATAGTTGTGAGATGGTTGTGTGAGAGTTGTGAGATGGTTTCATGATAGTTGTGAAATGGTTGTGTGATAGTTGTGAGATGGTTGTGTGAGAGTTGTGAGATGGTTGTGTGAGAGTTGTGAGATGGTTTTGTGATAGTTGTGAAACGCTTGTGTGATAGTTGTGAGATGGTTGTGTGATAGTTGTCAGACGGTTGTGTGATGGTTGTATTGTGTTTGTTTGTAGTTCCAGGGCGGAGCGGGTATGGAGGGCAGAGAGACTTTCTGTTGAGGATGAAGAGTACAGTTACTCACAGAGGAAGAACTGTCAACCTCCGATCAGCCGGCTGGAGGGTGAGAATTAACTTCAAAACAAACCTTAAACCTTTAGTAACATTTTACTACTTTTTGTGCCAAATTGTTGACAAACAATGTATTTTTATTGACTAGAAAAAAGGTGTATTTACCATTTGTAAATTCCATTTAAATTGTGTGTGTTACTGCATGTTGTGTCAGGTGCTGCAGTGTCGAGGGTGTTTGAAGGTGTGTGTGTCCAGACCCTCTCTTACCTGTGTGCTCTTCACCTGCCAGCCCCTCGCCCTCTCACACACACTCCCACACACACACACCTTCACCAGCCAACACAGCATGGACATGAGGTTCACCTACTGTGACCAAAGGTAACACACACACACACACACACACACACAATCACACAACTGCACAAACATACAGATACACACAAACACACGTCAAATATACCCACAACCATCATCATCTGTGTGTGTGTGTTGTAGCGTGACTGGGTTGTTGAGTTATCGTCCAGAGGAGCTGCTGGGGGTCTCTGTGTATGAGTTGTGTCACACTCTGGACTTACACACTCTGTCCAAGAGCCACCTGAACTGTGAGTGCACACGCACACGCATACGTATGTCCTGTATTGGAGGCACTATCTCCCAAGCACTAACAAGATGCTCTTCCTCTATCCCCACCACCTCTCTCTCCAGTGTGTTCTAAGGGTCAGTCAGTGAGTGGGGTGTACAGGGTGTTGGTTAGAGGGGGAGGGTACATGTGGGCGGAGACTCACAGTGCTGTCATCTCTAAACACTGCCCAGCAGACCCAAACCGATCACAGCCACGCCCATCTAAGCCCTCACCACCACCCTTCATTGCTTGTGTCACCTACATCCTGAGGTAGGAGGGGCCACAAGAGTGGTCACATTATGTATGCTGTAGCCATAGTATTGTAAAAAGTATTTTAGAGATAGCATTGTAGAGATAATATTAAGGTGATGGTATTGTAGAGATAATATTCAAGAGATAGCATTGTAGAGATAATATTAAAGAGATAGCATTGTAGAGATAATATTAAAGAGATAGCACTCTAGAGATAATATTAAAGAGATGGTATTGTAGAGATAATATTCAAGAGATAGCATTGTAGAGATAATATTAAAGAGATAGCATTGTAGAGATAATATTAAAGAGATAGCATTGAAGAGATAATATTCAAGAGATAGCATTGTAGCTGTAGCATTGTTGCAACTGTGTTACAGTGTGTAGTGTTGCTGTAAGCGTGTGTGTGTCTAAAGGCAGTGTGTATGTGTGTATGTGTGTGTGTGTGTGTGTGTGTTTCAGTGGTGTTGAGGAGCCAACTCAGCTGCTGTCTCTGGGCCAGATGAACTGAGGGGAGTAACCTCTAGCTCCTCACTGGACCTCTCTCAGGAAGGACTCTAATTGGCTTTCATTTTTCATTTTATAAAGAAATTCTGCATTTTCTACATAAAATCTTAGCTTTATTTAATATAGCTTTAGCTACATACTGTGAAACAGACACTGTGAAGATATGAATGTGATTAAGACTGTTGGCTAATAAATAATCATATCCACTTCTCTCTCTGTGGAACATGCATCTGCAGTGTACAATGTTTTTGTTGCCTTTGGCCTGTGGTTTATGGTTGATGGACTGTTGAGCGAATGTTATAATCAAAGATGTAGGAAGTCTTGTGGTTTTACTAACGTTAAACGACGGTTTGCCCCTTTTGATGTCATCGCGACCTCTCCCTGACCTCTCTGAGCGTATGCTGTGTTCAGGTGCTCGTCAGAGCTTCCTGTTTCCTAGTTGTGATGCCGGAAATGCGACTTTGTTTCATTCATGTGTTTTTTGTCTGAACAATTCTTCAACCAATAAGATTTTAGCTAGCTTGATAAGATAGCTAACGTTGCTTACAATAAAGTTAGATAGCTTGCTTAACATTGACAATATGGTCAAACCAGCTACATTATCCATATTGTAGTTGTCAAAAAACAGATTTGTCGTCATCTTTTGGTTGAAAGGGTCAAAGGTCAGTGGTAAAACTATGCAACGGGCAACAACATTGCCCGAGTTGTAATTCCGACTTAGTGTTACGGGTGCTGGGATAAAAAGGGATCCAAGAGCAGATTAGCAGATAACTCAATTTATTGTCCAAAAAGCAAAGAAAAGAAACAAAACACAAATGTAAATTGCAGCCGAGCGACCGAGCGAACGGCAGAACAGAGGAGAAATCCAAGGGCAGGCAGGGGTCAAAACCAGAGGCAGATCCACAGCACCGGGGGGTAGAGCCAAGTCAATAGTCCAAAACAAGAGCAGAAGATCAAAACCGGGTGAGCAAGCCGAAACAGGATTGAGTACAGGGACTGGGCAAATCTGAGGGAAAAAAACAAGATTAAATAAACAGACAGACTGTAAGCTAGGCACAACTAGATCAAGACTGGGTTTAGGACAGTAGTGAAACAGACAGTAACCAAGACACACTGACAGAGAAGCAAAGTAAGAGAGAAACATAAGTAGTGGAGAAAATCAATGCAAAATGGGAGACAGGTGTGTGTGTAAGGAGAGCAGAGCACTGATTAGAATGAGGTGCAGCTGTGATGGCAGAGTGAGAGAAACTGACAATTAAGACAAATACAACAGAAAGGCTGATGATCAAACCAGAGTCCTGACGCTTAGAGGGTTGTTCAAGTGAAACGAGTGGCGCAGCACTCTAAGGCACTGCATCTCAGTGCTTGAGAATTTGTTCTTAACTGACTTTCCTAGTTAAATAAAGGTTAAATAAAAGAAAATAAAAAACTTCCCAGTTGGAACTTCCGATAACTCTGATAGCATGTGCACGCAGCATACAACTAGGTTATACCGTACATCCTGTGAGGTTTTCGTCTGGATCACATGACATGTGGGGTGACACCACTTGACTGCAGCGACACAGACACACACACCTGAGGCCAACTGGAGATGTGGACAACACGGAACGAAACCACAGCAACCACAGCTTCCTGTAGAGAGACACACAACTGGAGCGTTCTCGTGGGAACCTTTTCAATTATTCACCTCTCAACCTCCCTACACACACACACACACACACACACACACACACACACACACACACACACACACACACACACACACACACACACACACACACACACACACACACACACACACGCTGATGCATTACACACTCCCTCTACCTCCTATATTTTAGACCCATCCCTCTACTATAGACACCCCAGGTCTCAATCTACTATAGACACCCCTGGTCTCAATCTACTATAGACACCCCTGGTCTCAATCTACTATAGACACCCCTGGTCTCAATCTACTATAGACACCCCTGGTCTCAATCTACTATAGACACCCCAGGTCTCAATCTACTATATACACCCCTGGTCTCAATCTACTATAGACACCCCTGGTCTCAATCTACTATAGACACCCCTGGTCTCAACCTACTATAGACACCCCTGGTCTCAATCTACTATAGACACCCCTGGTCTCAACCTACTATAGACACCCCTGGTCTCAATCTACTATAGACACCCCTGGTCTCAATCTACTATAGACACCCCTGGTCTCAATCTACTATAGACACCCCTGGTCTCAATCTACTATAGACACCCCTGGTCTCAATCTACTATAGACACCCCTGGTCTCAATCTACTATAGACACCCCTGGTCTCAATCTACTATAGACACCCCTGGTCTCAATCTACTATAGACACCCCTGGTCTCAATCTACTATAGACACCCCTGGTCTCAATCTACTATAGACACCCCTGGTCTCAATCTACTATAGACACCCCAGGTCTCAATCTACTATAGACACCCCTGGTCTCAATCTACTATAGACACCCCTGGTCTCAATCTACTATAGACACCCCTGGTCTCAACCTACTATAGACACCCCTGGTCTCAATCTACTATAGACACCCCTGGTCTCAACCTACTATAGACACCCCTGGTCTCAATCTACTATAGACACCCCTGGTCTCAATCTACTATAGACACCCCTGGTCTCAATCTACTATAGACACCCCTGGTCTCAATCTACTATAGACACCCCAGGTCTCAACCTACTATAGACACCCCTGGTCTCAACCTACTATAGACACCCCAGGTCTCAACCTACTATAGACACCCCTGGTCTCAACCTACTATAGACACCCCAGGTCTCAACCTACTATAGACAAACCTGGTCTCAATCTACTATAGACAGCCCTGGTCTCAATCTACTGTAGACAGCCCTGGTCTCAATAATATACTGTAGACACCCCGGTCTCAATAATCTACTGTAGACACCCCTGGTCTCAATAATCTACTGTAGACACCCCTGTTCTCAATAATCTACTGTAGACACCCCTGGTCTCAATAATCTACTGTAGACACCCCTGGTCTCAATAATCTACTGTAGACACCCCTGGTCTCAATAATCTACTGTAGACTTCCCTCTACATAGACACCCCTGTTCTCAATAATCTACTGTAGACACCCCTGGTCTCAATAATCTACTGTAGACACCCCTGGTCTCAATAATCTACTGTAGACACCCCTGGTCTCAATAATCTACTGTAGACCCCCCTGGTCTCAATAATCTACTGTATTTTATTTTCTTTGTCTCCTTCCCTCAACCTGCACTGATGTAGAAAAAACTGGATTAGAGAAAGTAAACATTGTAGTCATCCTCCATACTACTTTCCTCAATTCTGTTCTGATGTGTTGTCAGATCAGATGAACGGGATATACGGGTTATGTGAGGAGAGGAGGGGATGAGAGGAAGCCACTGTAGACCGTTGAGTGTAAAATGTAAATGTACTGCACTGATATTATCAGCAGATGTTGGAAGGCTGCTGGCACCATCTAGTGGCTAATAGGTGTCAATGTTCCTCTAATCAGCTATTACTATTGTGTTTTTACAGGTCAGTGTAATACACTATGGTGGCCAGAAGGAGGCCGCATAGTAGTCTGAATGATCTGTCGGGGGAAACCTAACCCCCTCACTGTCCACATGCATATTAACTTCTTCATACCCCCATATCACATTTCTCCCAACCCTGGGAAGGTTATATAAATTCATCTGATCTGACAGCTGTGGCTGGGCTAGGCTGCTCAGGCAAGAGCCAGGCTCCTGGAGCTCCACTAGGTCCCAGGTCCCTCACACTCCACTGGGTCACCTTGACTATCAGCAGGGTCAAAACCAGGAAGTGTCACCCTGAAACAGTACCAGTCAGTCAGTGAGGGGTTAACCTATGTGACTGGAACAGCACTTTTTGACAAATGAGTGAGAGAGAGAAAGGAAAGGGTGGAGAGAGAAAGTTGTGAGAGAGAGAGAGAGAGAGAGAGAGAGAGAGAGAGAGACCGAGAGAGAGAGAGAGAGAGAGAGAGAGAGAGAGAGAGGGAGAGAGAGAGAGAGAGAGAGAGAGAGAGAGGGAGAGAGAGAGAGAGAGAGAAAGGAAAGGGTGGAGAGAGAAAGTTGTGAGAGAGAGAGAGAGAGAGAGAGAGAGAGAGACCGAGAGAGAGAGAGAGAGGGAGAGAGAGAGAATTATCCTGGTAATTGAGTCTTGACTACGACAGTTTCCATCTCACTCCTCTGACTCTCCTCTGTTCCTAGTTCGCCTCTTTTCTTTGGAAACGTAAAAAGAGCTGACATGAGTTACATGTTTGTTCTACACAGTGTATTTCTATCTGAACGTTCGGTAACATTATTGCCCTCCTGAACGGACCACTGTTTACAGCCTCCTCATCCCCCTCCCCCCTCCTCAGCCAGTGGTCGGTGGGTGTTGTCCGGTCATCAGCCAATGATGGGCCAGCATTCACCCTTTGGAACATGACCATGATAAATTACTGACTAGCAGCGTAGAGTGGAGAACAAGAGGGAGGAAGAGAGGGGATGAGGAAGGGGGGGGGAGTGAGAACAATGTAATATGGAGAGAGAGAAAGAGAAAAGGGGTAGAAAGAAAAGGAGAGAGAGAGAAGGGTAGAGAGAGAGAGAGAGAGAGAGAAGGGTCAGAGTCCATCCCTCTCTGACCATTATTAATGTTCTGCTAATAGAACAACTGTTATAATGGGACAGGGATTGTACCTGTAACACCTGTTATAATGGGACAGGGATTGTACCTGTAACACCTGTTATAATGGGACAGGGATTGTACCTGTAACACCTGTTATAATGGGACAGGGATTGTACCTGTAACACCTGTTATAATGGGACAGGGATTGTACCTGTAACACCTGTTATAATGGGACAGGGATTGTACCTGTAACACCTGTTATAATGGGACAGGGATTGTACCTGTAACACCTGTTATAATGGGACAGGGATTGTACTCAGGAGACACACACAGCTTTAGGACGGATGCATCATAGTGAAGTGATGTGTGACTGACTGGGTTTGAACCTGGGTTTTCCGTATATTGAGGTGTCTTGGTGAACCACGCTCATGTGTTGAGACATATAGACTTGCTTAAGTTTAGGCTAGTGTTCTATGTGGTATGCGGACGACCTGGGTCAAATCAGGCCGTGTGTGTGTGTGCGCAGCAAAAGGGACAGTCCTACATCTGATTGGTGAAAAATATAAGTGAAAGGTTGAGATGGCTGTTACATATTCAGTCTTCATCCGTCAGCAAAGTTCATGAAGGTGTTTGGCCCGGCAGAATAGAGACAGGAGATAAGGGATTATTACATTATAAGTACAGAGACAGGATATTATTTTACCAGACTGATGAGGAAATATTGTCTTGATTACACATCACTCTAAGACAGACTTGGCCTTTCCACACACAGCAGCTAACCACACCTTTTCCTCAGTGGAGAGGCGAGAGTATGTATGTGTGCGTGAGTGTGTGTGTCTGTGTGCGTGCGTGTGATCCCAGATGGCCTCTCCTTAAATCAAAGAATAATTAGATTTTCCCGCTCGGTTTGTGCAAGCAGGGGATCAGATCTAATCTTATCTCGTGTTCAGAGTCCACAGGTCAGGGGTCAGGGCCTCAATTCAGACAGACTCAACACAATTTGGTTGAATATCTGTAGATTTCCTACACACAGCTACGCACAACCTCACACAACTACGTACAGCTAGCAACACACCCCATGGAAATATGGGACACTTGGACAAGTTTTAAGGAATTTGTCAAATGTACGACACACACACATGCATACATACATGCGTGCGCACGCAACACGTGTGTATTGGCAGAATTCCCAAAAGACTGTCTTAGTGTTCCATGGAGTGTGGTTGTGTGTAGTTGTGTGTATGATATCCACAGATAATGAACCAAACTCCAGTATGAACTTGATTTGATGAATCTACTCTCTGACTGTCCATCTAGTTTAGGTGAGTATTTACACTACATGGAGCTTCTTTACATTTTCCAGTCGCTTGAAAGCTTTTCTTGGTTAAATACTGCAGTGGGCTAAATCAGGGTCACACAGAGTGTTTTTTGGTAGTCTTAAGCAAATCTACTTTGAAACAAAAGTCTACACCTCACACACATGGTTATGGGCTTAAAAAAAACAAGACACCTGTACCATGTCAGATATAGAGTTGACATGTATTCAATTTTGAGTTTGCATTCCAATATTACACTTTATATACCTCACAGAAGACTGAAATATAACAAAAGCATTTGACATAGAAACACCGGATTTGGGGCGTTTGAAAATAAAAAAGTGTATTAATTATGAAAATATGAATAAGATTCCACCCATGAGGCCACTAGAGGGCGATTTGGTTATTTGACTGCAGGAAAGGGGCTACTCTGTAGTATAGTTATTGACTTTCCACTCAAGGATAGCTTTGCTGTAGCTTAGCTATTTCATTAGTCATAGGTAGCATACGAGCTTCCCAATACCACATACTCAAACAACCAACAGGGGCAGGACTGGACTCATCATGATATCAGGACAGGTTTCAGGGCTTATTCAGGAATGGACGATATCACAGAACGTCCAGGTAGACAGGTAATGTATAGAATAGACACAAGGCTCTGTCCTAAAGAGAGAGCAGGTGTGGTCAGTGGTTTGGGCGTCAATATCCGCAGAGAGCGCCAGATAGAACTTGCTGCCGGTGTATGTGTGTGTGTGTGTGTGTGTGTGTGCGTGCGTGCGTGGGTCTGTGTCTTGTTAACCCAGGGCAGCAGGTCATTAATGGACGAGAGGTTGGGCACGAGAGGATGGAAGAGCTAGGTATCAGTTGCTGAATTCCACATCAACCACTACCCTTCATATTCCCTTGTCACTCCTGTTGATCTCTTCTTTTCGTGGTGGTACAGAAGAGAGTGTTTTTTATTGGCTCAGACCCCAGACCAGGCAGTATATTAGTCCTACTGACAAACACAGCAATCGAGGACAGCCATAAAAAATATAATCATTCAACAATAACTACCATAAAATTATATACACACCCTTTCATCTCGCTCTCGCTCTCTCTCGCTCTCTCTCTCTCTCTCTCTCTCTCTCTCTCTCTCCCTCCCTCCCTCCCTCTATCCGAGATGATCTGTGAAGTGCTGATCAAAGCAGGAGAGGCGACCCTTTGGAAGGGAAAGAGGAGCGAGAGACAAAGTGCAGATCTATATCTGAATCTCAGAACCACTGGCTCAGCTCGTTCTTTACCTCTACCTCATTTTGCACACATCAGCTTATACTGAATTATACTGAATTTGCGATGAAAGACAGGGCCATCCCTTAAATGCACCTTGTCTGTTATTCCTTTCTTAAGAGTGGTGTGCTCCTATCAGTTATACATCTGATTTGACAGTGAAAGAGAGAGCTGTAACAGACAGGTGCATCGACGATAGGATCTTGTCTTTCATTATATAGGGGTAACTTTGATGGAATTACAATTTCAACCTTCTGCTTGTTTCACACTCATACACACTAAAAACAAATGATTCTATATAGTGCAATTAAGGGTTGTTTGGCTTGTAACCATAGAGGAAACGTTTTTGGTGATATATGGAACTTTTTTGGGGGTTCTTTATGGTTCTCTCATACGTTCATTATAGTACCATACAGTGTTGTCAATTCTGGTTTAATAGACATATTATATTTAAAAATCCATAGGTTTTATTATTTTATTTCTTGACAAATTCAATCAATGTGACACGAGAGGTCAAATAAACTGGAATGACACTCACTCTCAATGACACTCTCACTCATGGTTACACAAAAAGAGCTGTGCATAAACCACGCCCCACAATATTCAAATGAGCCACCACCCCTACATTTTAATTATCACTAAAAGAGGAAAGAACACTTTTTTTAAACTGCAACAAACCATTGAAGGGCTTAAAGGGTTCTTTGGTCAGTAACTTTCCACCACCCTTTTAGATCCTTTATTTAACTAGGCAAGTCAGTTAAAAACAAATTCAGATTTACAATGACAGCCTACACTGGCCAAACTCAGATGACACTGGGCTAATTGTGCACCACCCTATGGGACTCCAATTCCCAGCTGGTTGTGAGTCTGGATTTGAACCAGGGTGTCTGTAGTGAAACCTCTAGCACTGAGATGGAGTGCCTTAGACCACTGCGCCACTTGGGAGCCCTACAAAAAGAACCATTGAGGAACCCACATTTGTTTGTGTGTAGGGCTACATCATTTTGTCTTTCTTTCTCATTGCCTCATAAAAAAAACATGCAGAGATTTGATTTCCATTACATTCAGTCAGACTATCATAGTACACAGCAAACTCTCCAGAGTGTTAAATCAACACTGAAAGTGTTGTCTGTGTGGACCCATATAGACATGGAAGTGTTAAATTAACGAGAATCCTATACATTAAAGCATTAGGGTTTCTCAAGGGTTCTTTGGTAAGGGTAATGGTTCTATGTGGAACCATACTGACCCAATAAATACTTTGAGCCCTTGAATGGTTATTTGCAGTGTTAATTATGTTTTACACTGGATAATTTGCTGCGCAGGCATAGGGGCCTAGAATACCACAAAATGATCCGACGCTGGATCTATCTGTGAATATGTAGGCAGCAGGCTATATATCGCACGTTCACAATAAACATTTGACATAGACCGCCTACTACTGTATCGAAAGGGGGGACACACACGGGATCGCGCTTTGTTTACTGGCTCTTATGGACGCGCGCCCCGAAATGAACCTCCTTCATAGAACTGTTCCCTCCTCTTCCGCGTGCATCCCGGTCCCGGAGGAGTCCTAGTCTAGGTGGTCAGCGCAGGCTTAAAGCGAACGGGCGCGCACTTGCAACCGTCATTCAGTCGGAAGACGGGACACAGTAAAGGAGTGCTGCTGTGCCGTTAATAGATAGATAGCCCTTCAAACGTTTAGTCAACTAGACCAATCATGTACCGTTACTTCGGGGAGCTGTTATCCCGCGGGGCGGGCAGTGCTTTGGCCTCGGGCTGCGTGGACTCCGCTCTCCCAGCATCGGCCGCTCTGATGCGGGTGCGACAGTATAGTGAACAGCCTGACGACCCCAACTTCTTTCGCATGGTGGAGGGTTTCTTCGACCGCGGAGCCGCCATCGTTCAGGACAAGCTTGTGGAGGACCTAAAGAGCAGGGAGACCCCCGAGCAGAAGATGAAACGAGTGAAGGGGATTCTCCGCATCATCAAGCCCTGCAACCACGTCCTCAGCGTCTCTTTCCCCATCAAGAGGGACAACGGAGAGTGGGAGGTAGTGGAGGGCTACCGCGCCCAGCACAGCCAGCACAGGACGCCCTGCAAGGGGGGTAAGATATACTACTGTACTGCCAAGCGCCGCTTCCTGGTTCTCAACTGTCCTTCGTGTGGTGGTGCGGTTGCTAAACTAACTAGCTAGCTACTGTAGGTAGCTAATTTGGCAACTCCATTACTCAGATGTGAGAGAACAGCTGCACTGACTCTGTCTACCTTTCGTTATCTAGCAAGGTTACATTATCTGCTCCACTAGCTAGTTAGTTACTGTCTAGATAGCAACGTCAGCTAGCTACATAGGGGACACAATTAAATGGTGTAATACTTTGCATTTCAAATTATAGGGAGGCTTCTCAGGAACACATAACGCTTACGAGGATAAGACTTTGCTGAGATATCTTATTTTCAAGTGATCGAAAAGGGTCGCAACAGGTCAATGTTACTGTAAATTACAGTGTATTCCGTTGTCAATAAGGCACCAAATAACCTGTCTCACCTTTTGTCCAATAACTCAATATATCTCAAGATAGGTTGGTCATATTGTTATGACATTTTCACGGTTCACAGAGATTATTCAAATAAAAAAACATGAAATGAAAATGAATAATTATTCAAACGAGGCACTTAATATGCAGATTAGGCAGTACGGAATACATCATTTCATATTAAAACGAATATTCATTCAGTACTGAGAGTTTAACCATTTTTGTAATTAGAATACACCTTTGTAGTGTTTTATGCAAATTAGATTATTGAAATGCTAATTAGTCTGGACAGCAGCGAAAAAATACAGCACATTAATTTAAAGTAAAGTGGTTACACACACACACACACACACACACACAGACCAGGGGGGTGGTAATGGAGTATATAAAATTTGACAAAAAGACAGGTTATTATTTAACCATTAGTAAATGTTAGGCTGTATATATATATATATATATATAGTGATAATGTGCTTGTGCCACCTGCACACACATCACACACAGCCGGACTGTGTGTGTCTAGTCTAATAACATAGCTTACTTCTAAGGTAGGCCTACATCTGAGTTGTTTTTTTAAGAACAAATTCTTATTTACAACGACAGCCTACCCCAGATGACACTGGGCCAATTGACTCCCAATCATGGCTAGATTGTGATACAGTCTGTAATTGACCCAGGGTCTGTAGTGACACCTCTAGCACTGAGATGCAGTGCCTCAGATCACTGCGCCACTTGGGAGCCTTATTGTAATGTTATTTTTTGTGTTGCTAAGTTGCTCTGGTGATGGGAGGATAAACCGAACCATTTCCAGCAAATAATTAACCTAGGCTCAGAAGAGACAGAATCAGTGAGCTGCCTGCTAGCCAGCTGCACAGAAAGATCGATGTGACACATTTTCAATTAACTGGTATTTAGCTATGTTTTTAATGATTGTAAGGCAGTTAGCAGGTTTGTGGCGGCAGGTAGCCGAATGGTTAGAGTGTTGGGCCCATAACTGAAAGGTTCAAATCCCCGAGCTGACAAGGTACAAATTTGTTGTTCTGCCCCTGAACAAGGCAGTTAACCCACTGTTCCTAGGCTTTTCGTTGTAAATAAGAATTTGTTCTTAACTGACTTGCCTAGTAAAATAAAGGTTAAATAATAGTTTTTACTTAAAATAATAAAACCATCAATTACAAATGACCGTTGGCACAATACAGCCAATGCTGCTCAGCAATGACTCTCGCCCGGCTCGTTGCCATAAGTGAATGACGTCAGGCACTCCAACACAGCTAGCAAGCTAGCACTGGTTATGGAAATGGGGGTGGCGAATGGTGAATTTGGACCAATCCATGACAGCCCATACATCAAAACGTAGCTACGAAGCTCTACTTTGTAACCTGCTGTGAAGGGAAGGAAAAAAAGTTGTACCTTATATTTCAGTCCAAGGACGTCTGATGACGTAAAACACCACTATACTAGTAGATTAGCCCCCAATCAGCTTTTTAAATATTTGCCCTTATTATAGCACATTAAACATTTTACTAGCATGAACAGATAATGAGTGGAGTTCAGGGATTTTGTTGGGAATTCAGGTATTACATTTATTGTAAAAATATATATTTTTTTTTAATTGTGTGCTGTGCTGAATTTGTATAAATACACTGGGTGTATTTGCATCTACAGTGGGGAGAACAAGTATTTGATACACTGCCGATTTTGCAGGTTTTCCTACTTACAAAGCATATAGAGGTCTGTAATTTTTATCATAGGTACTCTTCAACTGTGAATCTGTGAATTAATGCAAATTAATTACTTAAAAATCATACAATGTGATTTTCTGGATTTTTGTTTTAGATTCAGTCACTCACAGTTGAAGAGTACCTATGATAAAAATGACAGACTTCTACATGCTTTGTAAGTGGGAAAACCTGGAAAATCGGCAGTGTATCAAATACTTGTTCTCCCCACTGTATTAATACATTAACATAAATAGGTGCAATAGGGCCTACCAGCACTAGACTGCCTCATCAATTACTGTTGTTGTCACGTTCTGTTGCGTAATTCAACAAGTGTGTCAATAGCAGGATACCCTCGGATAAAAAATCAACAGGCTTGGCTCTAGATTACACCTCTATACATACTTTACATTGTTTGCGAGATCAGACATAATATCACTATAATCTTAGTGTTCATTTTCGGAAGTTGCTTTCATTTCAGTGCATCTAATTTGTTCAAATTTCAACTGTATTAAATTATAACTTTTTAAAATTCCACCAAAAATGAACACCCATCAAACGGAAAGACAATATATTCCATTGAGGCCAGTACATCCATTACCGGGGTGTGTTTGACAGGTCATTACAAACAGTTCACCCATTACCGGGGTGATTGACAGATCATTACAAACAGTTCATCCATTACCGGGGTGATTGACAGATCATTACAAACAGTTCATCCATTACCGGGGTGTGATTGACAGGTCATTACAAACAGTTCACCCATTACCGGGGTGATTGACAGATCATTACAAACAGTTCATCCATTACCGGGGTGTGATTGACAGGTCATTACAAACAGTTCATCCATTACCAGGGTGTTTGACAGGTCATTACAAACAGTTCATCCATTACCGGGGTGTGTTTGACAGGTCATTACAAACAGTTCATCCATTACCAGGGTGATTGACAGGTCATTACAAACAGTTCTGCGGTCGTAATGTTAACAGGAAAAAAACAACAGGCACAACCAAGAGTATAAAAGAGTCGCAGGTCTAAAATGAAAGCAACCAATCCAGAGATATTTAAGTGCCAAGTAAATTTTGCAACCCTCAAACACAGGAAATAGATGGTTGAAATAGACAGATCCTCAGGTGGGCGGGGCATGCACGTTACTAAGGTATGAATGAATGAATGAATTATCTTTCGCTCTCTCTCTCGCTCTCTCTCTCTCCAGATCTCAACCCAATTGAACACTTATGGGTTGTGAGGAGGAGGGGTTAGGGCTGCAGGGTGTGTCTGTTTTAGGAGGGGGTCTATGTGGCTCAGGGTTCAAGTCAAGGTTCAAGTTTGTGCAGCATTGTGGGTGATTTGTGTTGTGAGGATCAGGATGTGACATATTTACAGTGAGGGGGGAGCGAGAGTGGGAGGAACAGTTGTTTGTGGAGTGGAGGAGGGAAAGGGGTGGTAATGTACCCAGGCGTTCCTATTCGTCAGCATTGTGACAGGAGAAGGGGGTGTTCACTAACCATAGCTTACTTTATTCAGCTCATCCAGTGAGTTTTCTCTTGTTGATCCAACTGGTCCTAAGGTGCAATGTCTCACCACCTACCCATTGTGCCAGGCAAGCTGAATCAGACAGACAGACTGACTCACTGACAGAGAGTGCATTTGAACACTGGAGGGGACATTGGTTGTGTGTTAACGCTTTGTAGACTTTCTGATTGGTGTTTAATGATCACTTTCACAACTCATCATCATGGGGAGGTCAGAGGCCGTCACACGCCACCAGAGCAGATGCTTCCCTCAAACCCATTTTAGAGAAGGGATCAAATCCCTATCTTCATTTTCTGCATCTTAGTCACACTTTTCATTCCCCCTTTCTCTGACTACAGCTACACTTCTCATGGTTTCCACCCCCCTGCTCTGACTTCAACTACACTTCTCATGGTTTCCTACCCCCTTTCAGTGTGATCCAGGCGTATTGCCATCCTGTCAGTGTAGGCTATGTAACAGAGGTGGTTCAATGAACCACGCTCGTGTGACCTGAAGACTTGCGTTAGCTCCCCTAACTAACGCCTAGGGTTAGGATCAGGGTTAGCTCAGTGGGTTAACACATTTACATGGGACACAGACGACTGATGGTTAGACTATAGGGTAAAGGGCTTTTACTGTCTGTAGACAAAGTACAAAGGCTGTTGCTGATATGACAGACAGTCAGCCAGTCAGACAGACCCACACTGCTCTATATAGAATACTTGGCCCTACTACAATACTACAGAACCTCACATTCCCTAGCTGGAACACTGCAGAACTGTCTGTGTGCAGGCGTGACTCAGTGTTAGGGAGTGTCAGGAAGTGGCTCACTCTCAAAGAATGTTTAGTCTGCTAAATCTCCAACATGTCCTTTCCAAGCAGAAGAGGAAGCATGTGGTGCAGTCTGAATTCAGTTAGAGTGGTTATTTCTTTCCACTGTGTGACTAACAACCCGCTATGGGCTCCCTTCGACATTAATGGAGATGTCTGTGTGCTCTTGGCCAGGAGAACTTTCCTGCAATACAGGACATGTAAAACCTGTGGTGTATTTGAGGTTTTAAAAGGCTTCTGAAGTTTGTAATATCCACTTTGTCAACCCCTACAAAAATGTCCATTAATTACAATCCACGTAATAATTCACATTCCCTGTTGCTGCAGGATAATTTTCCTGCTGTAGCAATGTCAACTGGCCTTAAATTAAGTTCCTACATCTGTAGCTCAGTCAGTGCTGGGTTTATAGTTCGAAGGAGGGTCTACATTGTCAAGGCCTTTCGAGCAGCTTTATCTGGGCCATCTGGTCTCTAAAGGTCATGTTTAGGAGGCGCGGAACGTGGAGATGTTTTTGCTAATGTGTGCCCTCCACTCCCGAACACCACCCTGGTAATGCAGCAGGGGCTAGCGGCTAGCCAGGGACTGTTTTTGGAATCGGCCTCAGTACACACTGTGGCGCTTTGAGATGATGTCACACACTCGCACAAATGCACACCCACTCTCTGTCCTCTATAGTGCGCTAGCGCTTAGTACCCTTGGCTCTCTGTAGGCGTCTGTCACAGCGACATAGCCCAATATAGCTCAGCCAAAGTTCGCACTCAGCCTTACACACTCTGTGTCCCTGTGCTGCTGGTGTAGAGGAGACACCTGCTCCAGGGGAACCCCCACCCCCACAGTGTAACCCCAGATATTGTACCTGTGGTGGGCACAGAGTAGACTGTCTTCCTATCTAACTTTAGGGTGTGTGCGTGTGGTATTGTTGGTCTACGTTTGTTAACTCCCTTTGTGTCTGTCTGTGGGCAGGTATCCGTTACAGTGAAGAGGTGTCTGTTGATGAGGTGAAGGCTCTGGCTTCTCTGATGACGTACAAGTGTGCTGTGGTCGGTAAGTCTCTCCTCTCCTCTCGCGTCTCATTCATGCCTCAATGCTCCTAAATTCATGCAAACATACACACTGATCTGAGAGCTGTTGTTAAAGCAATGAAGTGTGTGTGTGTGTGTGTGTGTGTGTGTGTTCTTAAGCACTAGTTTTAAGCTGTTTTCTCTCCCTCCAGATGTACCATTCGGGGGGGCTAAAGCTGGTGTCAAGATCAACGTCAAAAATTACTCTGTAAGTCCATCACACACACACACACACACACACACACACACACACACACACACACACACACACACACACACACACACACACACACACACACACACACACACACACACACACACAGACACACACACACAGACACACACAGTGTGTTTGTATGTGTTGTATGGAGGAAAGAGAATGGCTTGCTTGCTTACTGGAGGCTGTTCTCTACCACACACACACACACACACCATGGTAGGCGATTATTGTGGGAACGCTCTGATGCACAGGAAGCATATCTTACTCCCTGTCACATCAGTTATCTATTCCAGTGACCCCCTCGCAGACACACACTCAGACGCACACACTCGGACGCACACACTCGGACGCACACACTCGGACGCACACACTCGGACGCACACACTCGGACGCACACACTCGGACGCACACACTCGGACGCACACACTCAGACGCACACACTCAGACGCACACACTCAGACACACACTCTCAGACGCACACTCAGATGCACACACTCTCAGACACACACACTCAGACACACACACTCAGACGCACACTCAGACACACACACTCAGACGCACACACTCAGACGCGCACACACTCAGACACACACTCTCAGACACGTTTCTTCTACGCTGGAGGGAAGGGACAGAGCAGAGGTTCAGTCTTATCTCTTTACGTTTTCCTATTCTCTCCTGCTGTCAACACATACACTCACCACAGAACAACAGACTCTTTATTTATTTCCTATAGAGTTAGGGCTGATTGCTACGGCTTTATTTGTCACAACATTAATATTACATTACGTCATAGATAGATACTGTAGGTGTGTGTGTGTGTGTGTGTGTGTGTGTGTGTGTGTGTGTGGACGTGTTTAACTATACTTGTGGAGACCAGAAATCCCCTCAAGAATAGTAAACCAACAAAACATTTACCAACTGGGGACATTGTGTTGGTCCCCACAAGATAAAATTATATTTCTAGAATTAGGGTTAGGAGCTAGGGTTAGGGTTAGGAGCTAGGGTTAGGGTTAGGAGCTAGGGTTAGGGTTAGGGTTAGGAGCTAGGGTTAGGGTTAGGAGCTAGGGTTAGGGTTAGGAGCTAGGGTTAGGGTTAGGGTTAGGAGCTAGGGTTAGGGTTAAGATTAGGTTTTTGGGTTAAGGTAAGGGTACGGGTACGGGTTAGGGTTTGGGAAAATAGGATTTTGAATGGGACTGAATTGTATGTCCCCACAAGGTTAGCTGCGCAAGACTCTCTGTGTGTGTGTGTGTGTGTGTGTGTGTGTGAGGTGGGGACACTAGTATGCCCTTCAGAGGTGAGTGGAGATAAAATGCTTAGCTGTTAGCTGGCAGACGCACAGGAAACCTTTCTCTCCTCGAGCATACTGTGATCAATCATTTATCTTTTCTCTCTCTCTCTCTCTCTCTCTCTCTCTCTCTCTCTCTCTCTCTCTCTCTCTCTCTCTCTCTCTCTCTCTCTCTCTCTCTCTCTCTCTCTCTCTCTCTCTCTCCAGGACAATGAGTTGGAGAAGATCACTAGGAGATTCACCATTGAGCTGGCCAAGAAAGGCTTTATTGGTAAGTGTGTCCTGTATGCTAATTGCGATGTAGAAGACAGGATTCACCCCAGTGATTTACCTTGCTTTGATTATGCAGCGGTTGTTGATTTGGCTCTTCCTCATTGTCAGCCATCATAGTGTATACACTATTATAAACAGGGTGGTTCCAGCCCTGAATGTCCTCAGTGTCAGCCATCATAGTGAGTGCACTATTATAAACTGGGTGGTCCCAGCCCTGAATGCTGATTGGCTGACAGCTGTGGTATATGAGACAGTATACCATGGGTATGACAAAACATATTTTTTTACTGCTCTAATTACTTTAGTAACCAGTTTATAATAGCAATAAGGCAACTCTGGGGTTTGTGGTATATGGCCAGTATACCACGGCTAAGGGCTGTATCCAGGCAATCCATGTTGCGTTGTGCCTAAGAACAGCCCTTAGCCGTGGTATATTGGCCATATACCACTCCCCCTCAGGCCTTATTGCATAAGTGGACCACTGGTGTTTCAGTGGAAAATCTTATGTGTAATAATGGTGATCCCTCTTTCAGTCGGTTAGGCCCTCCCCCTTTCCTTGCCCCCTCTCCTCCCTCCCTCTGTCCAGTGCTGTTTTTGGATGGGTCATCTTGGTGTTGGGGCCCAGTGAACACATGAGAATGTTCCTCGCTACATACCACCCTGTTTATACCACAGAGAGGGAGAGAGTCTGGCATTTAGACACGTCTCTCTCTGCCACCAGGGTAAAGTGAGCATCCTGAGACCTCCAGTCAGCCACTGTCTATGCTTAGAATAGAATAGGTAGAAATATAGATAATAACTTTATCTCAAACCTGTGTAGTGTGTGTTTGCGTGTGGGAAAGAGAGATATTAAGATGTAGGGTAGTCTTCACCAATAGACGGCCCGTGGGTGATTTTTATTGTTTTTGCCCCCCAGGTATTCTGAGCAAAATAATATATTGAAAAAAGTATTTTTGTTGTTGGACATAAAAGACTAAAATCACCAGGAAATAATTTAGGAAATCTGTTCCCAAGTATTCCCATAAATCGAGACGCATATATGATCGTATCCCAATGTAATCAAGGTTTGTAATGATACTGTTTTTGACAAGCGGTCAATTTGTAGTGTACAAAATATGTTATTTATAACTATGTTCTTGCTGAATGTAATTGGTAACCCCTGACGTAGGGTGTATGTAAATGCTTCCATTCCTCACAGAAACCTTCACCCTCCCTCCCTCTTACCCTCCTCAGGGCCAGGTATTGACGTTCCTGCTCCTGACATGAGCACTGGAGAGAGAGAGATGTCCTGGATTGCTGACACGTACGCCAACACCATCGCACACACTGTGAGTTACCACACAAACGCACATACACTGTAGTTCCCCCAGGGCAGTACAGGTATTGTAGTTCTGTGTTCTGGCCCCCAGGTCAGTATGGGTACTGTAGTTTTGTAGTGTGGCCCCCAGAGCAATATGGGTACTGAATTTCAGTAGTCTGGACCCCATGGCAGTATGGGTACTGTAGTTCTGTAGTCTGGCCCCAGAGCAGTATGTGTCCTCCCAATGACCTATCATAACTCTGCTGAAGAGGCTCTATCTCACAGTCTGACAAACTGCCAACAGATCTAATGCAATTAAACATACACTCTAACGTGTGTGTGTGTGTGTGTGTGTGTGCGTGCGTGTGTGTGTGTGTGTGTGTTTCTGTCTGGGCGTGTCTCTTTCTGTGTGTGCAGGACATCAACGCCCACGCGTGTGTGACAGGCAAGCCCATCAGCCAGGGAGGTATCCATGGGCGTATCTCGGCCACCGGTCGCGGACTGTTCCACGGCATTGAGAATTTCATCAACGAGGCGTCCTACATGAGCATGGTGGGTCTGACCCCCGGCTTCCAGGACAAGACCTTCATCATCCAGGTACTCACACACACACACACACACACACAAACACACACACACACACACACACACACACACACACACACACACACACACACACACACACACACACACACGTACATGTACACACAGCCACGCAGGCACACGCACACACACACTCCGATGTTTCCCAAAGATTGCGTGCGTAAAAAATGTTTTATACTGATCTGGTCAACAGATTTTGATGTGAACTTAGTTAAATATCTGTGGGGGTGAGTTAGTATTCGTCTCTCTGTGAAAGTCAGTGACCTCAGAGAGACGGTGGCAGGGTTCAGCAGCAGCATCACACTACACAGATCTGGTTTACACTGGTCCATAGTTCCCAGTTCCCACTCTGTGCCGCAGTGTATGAGACAGACTAAAGGTCAAAGTGCAGCTTTCTGCAGGACTCTCAGTTCCCTCTGACACACAAGACTTCCTTTACGCACGCACACACACACACACACACACACACACACACACACACACACACACACACACACACACACACACACACACACACACACACACACACACACAGAGATAGCCTCAGCCTGGGCCTCCTTCCTGGAAGCCTGTCTATAATTATCAGCCTTTCTCTGTAGTGAGTAGTGTTGTCACGATACCAGAATTTTGACTTCGATACCGATACCAGGTTTAATATCACGATACTCAATACCAAAACGATACCACAACAACAAAAAGAATTCGTATTAGCCAAAGTCACAGAATGGCACAGATAAACTCAGCTACTGCTGTTCAATTGTCGGGCATCTTTTGAGTTCAGTATCATTATATTTGAAAATGTTTCTCATTTTTTTTGAGACAGTAGTATGTATGTATTAATTAATCAATTATATAATCATACAACCAATTTTACTTTGTATTTACCAATCTAACTACAAAACAGCAGAATGGTGAACATTTATTTAAACGGTAAATCTCTATTGATACACTGGGTAAATCAAGATGTAACCTAGGTCTATTCATAATACAGGTGAATGCATATTATTCAATAGAAGTGCATGCATTGAGTTATTGAGCTTGTTTTAGATGACTTCATGGGGCTACAGATGACAAACAATCCCTTTCATTTAGGACTTACTTTATTGGACAACATAGAAGAAGCAATCTGTTATTTTATAAAAGTGTGCGCTGTCTCTTTAAGAAAGTAGTGACGTCAATTGCAAGGCAGAATGTGGCTGTGGAATCTGACTGTGGCAATGGCTTCTAGTGGAAACCAGATGGGACTCAGGAGGAGAAGAAGTTAAGTTTTCAGTGGCGAGGAACTATAAGTGAATTAATAGACAATCGGCTTTGAATTGTAAATGTAATGACAAAATACCATAAAGATCAATGTATCAAAATAAACTACTAAATACTTGTATTTGTTTTATGATTACAGAAACACATTTGGAAAGTAGCAAGTAACAACAACAACATTCTCAGTAACTGATACAGAAATATTTTACTGGCTGTGACTGTAATATGTGTTGTTTATCTATCTTAGTTAATGCACTGACTCTCAGCCACTCTGGCTAAATGACCAAAATGCATATGTGAATATGAACATTCCAAATTGAACTGCAATGCACACTGGGTCTTATATTATTGTCCTTGTTCCAGGGTGGAGCTCATTAGAATACTACTCAGGATGCTTTGCAATTATTTGTACATATACATTTATATTTAGTTAATTTAGCAGACACTCCTATCACACCATAGTGCCATCAGACTTATAATACCAATGCAGGGTGAAAAATGTTGAAAATACAAATTACTGCTCTCTAAAGTATATTTTACAAAATACGTTGGAGAGTAGTTCAGCCCAGTGTAATACAAATGACTAAATACTCAGAAGTTATTTAAACATACTGAACAAAAATGTAAACGCAACATGCAACAATTTCAAAGATTTTACTGGGTTCCAGTTCGTATAAGGAAATCAGTCAATTTAATGAAATTCATTAGGGCCTAATCTATGGATTTCACATGACTAGGAATACAGATATGGATCTGTTGGTCACAGATACCTTAAAAAAATGGTAGGGACGTGGATCAGAAAACCAGTCAGTATCTGGAGTGACCATTTGCCTCATGCAGCCTGACATATGGAGTTGATCAGGATGTTGATTGTGGAATGTTTTCCCACTCCTTTTCAATCACTTTCAATGCAACATACCGAAACAAAACCAACTATGCAAGACATAGTATGCAAAACAAACTATGCAAGAGATTTTGTTGTAGGAGTAGGATGCTATCGGACTAGGATGCTATTGTATTGACACTCACAACTCAGCCCATACTCTACACAGGCCAGTGCGGCATTACCAATCAGAGCTGCAGTAGGCCTATATGCAAATAGACCATTGACATATATGGATCTGTGCCACTCACTTTGAACTGGACTGTGTTTACAGCATGAGTGTCGTGATTTTTTTTAAAGATCAAAGCGAGAGCTGCATGTAGCCACGTGTGCACATTTTGTTCATATCCTTTGCTAATTATTAGCCCTGTTATAGATCATTTGTAGTCAGCAAAGGGGGAGAGATTCCTGCTTCCTATAAGAGCACAAAACGTGTACGTTTCTAGACAGTCGGGTAAAGAGCTTTTTTCTTTGTCTTAAAGGGGCAGTGTTGCATTTTGAGACCGTCTTGAATAAGCTAATTAGCCAATAGAGGGTGGGTTAGTATTCGATGACTAGCAAGTATTCATTTTTTAGAAGAAAAAATGACACACAGAGAGACTGACTGACTAAACAGAGACCCACAGACTGTGTGTGTGTGTGTGTGTGTGGCTGGATTAAGCAGTTGTGTGATTAGATTTTCTTGGAGATTTAGCGAATACGCAGATGTGTGATGACATTGTGTAGCTAGCAGATAACAGAGAGAGAGAGAGAGGAGGAGAGGAGAGGCCATAGGGGATAATGTAGAGATAGATGGAGGGGATAATGTAGAGATAGATGGAGGAGAGGATCATGGAGAGAGAGACTGAGGAGAGGAGCTGATCTCTTGAGTCTTTATAGACCTTGCTGCTGCGGACACACACGACTGTCAATCATCTATTGTTACGGGCCTATAGCAGCATTATATGTCTCAGTACTCATTATAGTTAAAGGAATATTTCACAGCTGTACCAGATATATGATAATATGTTATATTACTTGGTTGGTTTCAATCTTCTCTGTCTGTCCACTGATTTGTTGTGTCAGTTTGTTTGCTAGTTATCAGTGGGTCTGAGGCTACTGCAGTGACAGAGGTGGGCCACATGGAGGCTCCAGGGTCCCAGTGTAGTGTCTTTAATGTACTCTGTAGCGGAGATGATGATGATGATGATGGTGTGTGTGATGAAGATGATAGTAATGATCTTTCTCTCTCTCTCTCTCTCTCTCTCTTTCAGGGCTTTGGTAATGTGGGTCTCCACTCCATGCGGTACCTCCACAGGTACGGTGCTAAGTGTGTGGGCATCGCTGAGTATGATGGCAGCATCTACAACCCAGAGGGCATCGACCCCAAGCAGCTGGAGGACTACAAACTGGTTAGAATATTCTCTTACTCTCCTTTTGAACTTTCTCAGTCTGTCTCTCTCTCTCTCTCTCTCTCTCTCTCTCTCTCTCTCTCTCTCTCTCTCTCTCTCTCTCTCTCTCTCATCCTCTCTTTCTCTTCCTCTCTCTCTCTTCCTCTCTCTCTCTTCCTCTCTCTCTCTCTCTCTCTCTCTTGTTCTGAATATGAGCTAGCTGGCCAAGAAAGGCTTCCTCTGTCTCTCGCATTGTGCTAACCTGTGTGTGTTTGTGTGTGCAGCAACACGGTACGATCGTAGGTTTCCCCGGGGCTAAGCCATACGAGGGCAGCCTCCTGGAGGCTCAGTGTCACATCCTGATCCCTGCCGCCAGCGAGAAGCAGCTCACACGCAACAACGCCCACAGGATCAAGGCCAAGGTACTTCATTACCCTGCAATACTCCATCTAAACTACACTACCCACAATGCCCTGTTTGACTGACTGACTGACTGACTGACTGACTGATCTACAAATAATAATGAGTAGTTATTTATGATGCCAGGTGGTTTGTAGATCAGTCAGTCGCCTGCAGTCATTTTGATGCTCTCGAACACGACCCCTGTTTTCTTCTATACTACCCACAACACCTCCATCTAAACCACACTACCCACATGCCCCTGCTCTAACCAATGGTGTTGTTGTTGTTTATTGTTGTTGTTTGTTCCAGATCATTGCTGAGGGAGCCAATGGCCCCACCACCCCCGATGCTGACAAGATCTTCCTTGAGAACAACGTCATGGTCATCCCTGTAAGAGGCACACACACACACACCACACATGCATAAAACATTTGCATGTTAAGGCAGTCATACACACATTCACAGTATCTACCCAGCAAACATGACACAAATGGCCCCATATGGGTATTTGGTGGGCAAGTTGGGCACGGGCTAGCCTACACCAAGCCCACACCAGCCTAACACAGGCTAGTCCACATCAATCACAGCTGACCCTTCTCTGTCTGTTTGGCCCTCCCTCAGGACATGTACCTGACCCTTCTCTCTCTGTTTGACCCTCCTCAGGACATGTACCTGACCCTTCTCTCTCTGTTTGGCCCTCCTCAGGACATGTACCTGACCCTTCTCTCTCTGTTTGGCCCTCCTCAGGACATGTACCTGACCCTTCTCTCTCTGTTTGGCCCTCCTCAGGACATGTACCTGACCCTTCTCTCTCTGTTTGGCCCTCCCTCAGGACATGTACCTGAATGCAGGTGGTGTGACAGTGTCTTACTTTGAGTGGCTGAAGAACCTGAACCACGTCAGCTATGGAAGACTCACCTTCAAATACGAGAGGGATTCCAACTACCACCTCCTCAGTAAGTCCTGACCCCTGACCTCTAACCTTTCACAGTCTCCCCTTGTAATAACTTGCTTCAGTATCTTACCTTCCAGTACTCTCTTTCTCTCAGTGTCCGTTCAGGAGAGTTTGGAGAGGAAGTTTGGGAAGCAGGGAGGACCGATCCCTGTTGTCCCCACTGCTGACTTCCAGGCCAGAGTCGCTGTGAGTGTACACACACACACACACACACACACACACACACACACACACACACACACACAATACATACAGGCTAGTTTGTTGGTAGTTTGATAACATCTGTCCTCTCCTCTACAGGGTGCTTCTGAGAAGGACATTGTCCACTCTGGACTGGCCTACACCATGGAGAGATCTGCCAGGGTAAGTGTGTGTGTGTGTGTGTGTGTGTGTGTGTGTGTGTGTGTGTGTGTGTGTGTGTGTGTGTGTGTGTGGACGTGTAAAGTTAGAGCAGGTGTGTCAGACCATTCAGATCCTATAATTGTATTTTTTCGACCTACTACTGTGTGTGTGTGTGTCTAATTAATGTGTGTTGTCCCTCTGCAGCAAATCATGCGTACGGCCAGTAAGTACAACCTGGGTCTGGACCTGCGGACGGCTGCCTACGTCAACGCCATCGAGAAGGTGTTCAAGGTCTACAACGAGGCCGGCATCACCGTCACATAATCCACCTATCATAGCCAGACCACTCGCACACCGCCCTGCTAACGGTTCCCCTGCTTCCACATTTTTCCAATCAGCCTTCAGTACATATCAGTGTTTACATTAGAGACCCTCGCCTCCCCTTTATACACACACTGACACGTACTGTGTTCTGTGTCCCATGACCTCGCCATATCTCCTAGTATCACGTCGGTAACTCAGTATTTCTGTGTCGTTCTGTTTCAGTATCGTTGTTCAGTTGTTTGTATATTGTGAAAGGAGCAGATTGTAGCAGGAAGATAGCTACGCTGTGTGAGATTTAAGACCCCCCCCCCCCCCCTATCAGACTTCCCTGTCGGCCATTTTGTCTTGTTTGAACCTGGTGTTGCCATGGTTTCAGACCACAGCACTGAAGTTGCCTTAGCTCTGACAGAGCTCTGTACTGAAGAGACACACCCCCCTATACTGAAATTGATTTAATGTTAACTTTAGACATTTAAACTCAAACTTTATATCAGGGAATGGTGATATCATATGTGTTCCTCAGTTCTCCTCACAGTGGGGTTACAGGTCAGGGTTAGAAGTCAGGGTTAGGGTTCTGTACTGAGGAACACAGGGTTCTACTGGGTTTGATTCTTAGTAAAGTTCTACACCCTTCTCCACTATATAAGTCCCCCCACAAGCCCCCCAACCTTCCCTACCTACTGCTCCTACCTTGTCCAATCTGACCCTCCCCCCTGAGTGAGCGAAAGAGGAGGAGAGGATCATGGGAACAAGCGTTCTCCTTCTCCAAAAAGCCGTCCAAGCCCTTGCATGGAAATTGCTTGGGTAAATTTGTATTGCCTTTTTTTGTTGAAAACCAATAAAATTTTGACAAAACTGTGGGATGACTGTGATGTGTAAGCGCAGTATATGACTTACAAACAGACAGACACTAGTGCTGAAAGATAGGTGTTTTATTAATGTTTATGACATCCCGTTAACGTTATACATATCTCAGTGACAGTACAGAAGTGGGTTTGGTTGATGGGAAGGAAGGTTCAGGGATGGGGGGATCAGTTGAAAAGGCTCTTTCCAAAAGACATGGCCTTGTCTGCAGCACTGTCCATAGCTGCATCTGCTGCAACCCCTTTCACAACATCAGACACCACGCCACCAATACCTGGAGGAACAACCAAAACATCAGACATTTCAACAATATACTGTACATAAGAAGACATCGGATTGCAACACACTACCATTATATTTCTTACACCAGTGTCACGCAGGCTGCAACATACCGAATGTTGCACCTAGAAATACAACGAATAGAGCTGAAGTTATTTGTTACTCTCTACAAGGGGGAGAAACTGAATTGGTTTGTAGTGTATTGTGTAGTTTGTGTGTGAAATTGATTGTGTGTAGGTAGCGTGGCTGTGTGACATTTCCATGGTAACCCAGAATAGACAGATCACCTTTATCTTTCTTCTCCTCCTTTGCTCCTCCAATCATCTCTCCCACCTTCTCCTTCACCACAACAGCTAGAGATAGAGAGAGACACAGAGACAGAGGGCGTGGGGGAGGGAGGGGGAGGAGAGAGGGAGAGGGGTGGGACAGGGAGGGGGAGGTGAGAGGGAGAGGGATGGGGCAGGAAGGGGGAGGAGAGAGGGAGGGAGGGAGGGGGAGGAGAGAGGGGGGGAGGAGAGAGGGAGGGAGGGAGGGAGGGGGGGGGAGAGAGGGAGGGAGGGAGGGAGGGAGGGGGAGAGGGGTGGGACAGGGAGGGGGAGGAGAGAGGGAGGGAAGGAGGGAGGGAGGGAGGGAGGGGTGGGGGAGAGAGGGAGTGGGGAGAGGGGTGGGGGAGAGAGGGAGGGGGGAGAGAGGGGTGAGGGGGAGGGAGAGAGGGGTGAGGGGGAGGGAGAGAGAGTGGGAGGGGGGCTGTCAAACATGCACTCCCACCTTCTGTCTCGACATGACGAGATAATTGATGGAATTTTCTCTTGTTATGGCTTGTTAGGGAGTTTGTATCAGCAAGAAATGTCATGATGCCACAGAATCTTTGCTTATTTTTCATCTTTCCTGGTAGAAATGAGCTCCTATACTTTTAAATCTAGACAAGCCCAACTAACTGTAATTTTAGAAATATGAACAGTGCCAAAAAGTAAAGAGCCAAGGTTTTGAAAAATGAACATATTTGGTTTAAGAATGTTGTTGACTCATCAACTGCAGCGCCGTTTAAAATTCCAAAGCCCAGTTTGAACATTTTGAATAACACAAAAATTAAACTGTACATGAATGCATATAACAACGCATTTTGCTGCAATTTAGATTTTAAACTATTAACGCTCCACATGAATGACCTCCATCATTCAACCACGTAAACAAACAAACCATTACCCACTTTTGTTAAAGATGTATTTTTCTCACCTGCTTTGTCGATGACCGCATCCACCTGGTTCCCTGATCCTTTCAGAAAGTCCATATTCATTTAAGTGTTCTTTACACGGCCAGAGTGTGTGTGAGAGAGTGTGGGTGTGTGTGTGTGTGCATGGGTTTATATGAGGTTGGCAGAGAGGTTTACAAAGGCCACTCCTCCATCACACACCACTGTCAAGTCACACACACCACTAAGGATGCGGGAGGCTTTTGTTGTTGGTGTCAGTGTGAAAATGGGTTGTCAGTGGAAAAGCCCAGCAGTGGAACTGTAAATACCGTAGACTTTATTAGGATCCTCAATTAAACATTGTTAGAACACATATGATATTCATGATATACAGATACATGCAGCATGTAAGCACACAAACCCTTATTCAGGTCCTAGTTATCCATTACGTTATCCATTATGTGGTGGGGCAGGCTGTCCGGCGGCAGGTACAGGGTTCTCTGGACCCTCTGCAGTTTGCTTACAGAGCTGGTAGTGGTGTTGAGGATGCTACCCTGATGCTGCTGAACTACTTGTATCGTCACCTCGAGGGCCCACTAACTCATGCTAGACTTCTGTTCATTGATTTTTCCTTGGCTTTTAACACCATTCAACCACACTTGCTTGTAGAGAAACTTCTCTCTGACTTCAATCTCGATTTTAATATCATTGGATGGATCTTAGACTTTATGACAGACAGATCACAGTGTGTGAGAGTTAATGGTGTCCTCTCACACAAGCAACACTCATCCACTGGCTCACCGCAAGGTTGTGTACTCTCTCCCCTTCTTTATGTTCTCTACACAAATAGCTGCCAGAGCAAGTTTGAGAATAGACATATCATACAGTTCGCAGATGACACGGTCATAGTTAGCTTGCTGAAGGGAGGGGAATTGGATCATGGGCCGATTGTCAATGACTTTGTGTCATGGTGTAAGGAGTTTTACCTTGAACTGAATGTGTCAAAGACCAAGGATATGATTATTGACTTCAGGAAGTCAGTGCCCATTCCCAAACTCACAACTATTGAGGGAATTGAGATTGACTTGGTTGAGAATTATAAATATTTGGGTACTGTGTTAACAGGCTGTGCTTTCAGACCAATAAGTTAAGTTCATCACCACATTCATTTGTTTTATTTTTTCACGGCGCCTCGGAGGGCTGGGGAGAAGAGGTCCCTGGAATTACTTGTAGCCGCCCTAGAGCCCTCAGAGTGAGTGAGTGAGAGAGCGTGAAAAGGTGAAATCATCAAATATTTCAGAGAGATTTACTCACCTCATCACATTGATAGAGGGTCTTCAATTGGTCTTCTTTGTGATGTCCCACACTGTTTTAAAATAGCTTTTTACCTTTGTGATACTGAATGACATTGATGAAGCGCAAAAGTCCGGACAAAAGTTATTCAAGTTTTTAAATATTTTTTTAGATACAGTATGTCGCCCATCATTCTATAATGGGCAACATATATTCTTGCAAACATTAACACAATTATGCCATGGGTGCCATGCATATTTTTAGGATGAATTTCTACATTTTAAAAACATTAGAATTTTAACCCGGACAGTTAGACTGAAGGACATTTTGACACTTTAGAGCTCAGTAACTCCCTTAATTTAATAGTTTGCAAGTGTAAGAGTTGAGTGATTTAATTTTATATTTATAAATATTTATCTTTTTATGTTAAATGAATGGCCTTCGGACACCAAATTTACACGTCTCGTCTTTGACCCATCAACCCTTACAAAAATGTTCATTAATTACAATCCACTTAATAATTCACATTTCTTTTGGACTTCATATAATTCCCAGAAAGCATGGATTATTGAGTCATTGCTATAAAGTCCAAAAGTTATGGGCGGAGCTAGAAAGTTTGCTGTTACAATGTAAATGTACTTTTAATCTAACTGCCTGCATATTTCAAGACAGCAAATAGGAGTGTAGTGAGATACCTAATGTTCTGGACAATTCTCTTCTCATCGCTCATCTTGTAAAAAACGAATACAAAAACATGGAAATCAATCAATCCGCCATCATTAACACAACAGAAAAATCTAACGATTTATTATATATTTATTAATAGCCCATGCTATTTAAATATTATTAAATATTTAAATAGCATGGGCGACCGAGAAAAACTAATTAGAACAATTTAAGGCCATGTATCAAACAATAATGCAGGCAGTAGGGATGGGTGTGTGAGCAAGTTGGTCTGGGCAGATGAGATGTAGTCGTTGTTTCTGTGTGTCTGTAAGTTGTTCGTATTTGTATGTTTTTAACTGGTTAATAAAAATAAATAAAAATGTAAAATATAAAAATGTTTAATAAGAATTCATATTTTCCTGTTGTAGCAAACTGGCTAAAAATAAGATCCTACTTCAGTAGATGCATGTTTTTTATATAAAGATGCATGGGAAACAGGAAACACAGGAAATTATGTCCTGAGAGGTTACCAAGCTTTCTGACTCACTGTCAAAACATCTCCACTTTAAAAACGGAAACAAAGAGAAATGACCCAAGACAAATTCAACATAGCACGCACTCCTTAAAACGACAGCCCTCTCTCACTGTGTTTTTGGCCCTAAATTGTTACTCTGTGTTTGTGTGGATTCCTTGGGGGTGTTGGCTTTGTGTGCGTTTCCATTCCACCCATGGAAAGACACTCCTCTGTTTTAATGTGTTTTGGCATTGGATCAGAGTGTGTGTGTAGAGCAGTCCGGAACTTGTCTCTCTCGTGGTTAGAATGGAACATTGGGCTGGTGAGACTGTGAGTTCTAGAATACTGACACTAGAGGTTCTAGGTCGGCAGAGAAAAGACTTACAGAGGGCATAGAAAAAGATCCAGGATGGTACGAAAGTATCTCCATGGTAACATAGGCCATACATACTGTTATAAACTGCATAATAATTAGTCACATAAATGGAGAAACGAAGACGACACAGAAGTTTGGATTTCAACAAAACCGTCTTTAATTCACTGGTAATGTTTATAAAATCAGCAAGTCCGCTTAAACGTGGTGTGTGAGTGTTTGTGTTTTGTTTGTGTGCTTTATGAGTGTGCTGTGTGTATGGATTGTGGGTTTGTGCGGGTATGTGTGTGTAGGTGTGTGAATTTTAGTGCTGAATAAGGCAACATGCAGTCATCAGTTTACATTGGCCTCAAAGAAATAACACACACACACCTGTTCTGTAATATACACACTGATGCTGGACTGACCTGCTGTATATGTAACAAACACACACACACACACACACACACACACACACACACGACACACACACACACACACACACACACACATCAAAAATATAATTAAAAATACATTTCCCAGCATTCCCTGTGTGGGATGTTCTTCTACTACAACCCCCTGTCTGTCTGTCTGTCTGTCTGTCTGACTATTGCTTGGTGGCGTTACTATGACAATGCAGTATTTTCCCTTCACAACATCAGGATCCACAGGTATCGCCTTCTGCTTTCATCCCTTCCAACCCTGCCAGCAGACCCGGGCCAGATTTAGACCCAGACTAAACCCAGGCTAGACTAAATCCACTGTAAAGTAGTGTGTATATTGATAGCTTCTGTTGTTGTGTGATTCCCAGTCTTGGCAGGAGATTTCTTCCTCTCAGACTGTCATTTCTAACAAGATGCACACACTAACAGAATACGTGTATTGCTTTCTGGCATGTCTCAAGGCATATGACCTTATTACATGTATGACCAAACACACTCTAACACACACACACACACACACAAATGCACGCACACACACACACACACACACACACACACACACACACACACACACACACACACACACACACACACACACACACACACACACACACACACACACACACACACACACACACACACACACACACACACACACACACACACACACACACACACACACACACACACACACACACACACACACACACACACACACACACACACACACACACACACACACACACACTCTCTGTTCATTGCACGGGTCCCTACAGCAGCCTCTTATGGACGGAGCATTCCTGAACTGCCCTACTACCTGATGAGTCTAACACACAAACACACACACACACACACACATCCAAACTACAATCAGATATGATCTCTATGTGGTTGTCATCCTGAATAATCATCACAGCTGTCTGGAGTTTCCCTTAGAATTGCGACATATAATGGACGAATGCCTGTTTTTGGCGCATTAATTCTGTGGCTTTCTAGAACATGGTGCATTGTGGTCTAAACAGCTCGCTCCGGATCTGAGCATCACAAGTTCGCGCCCCCGCTATGGTCAATCATTCTTCTTTTTTTTGGTGAGCACCGACTAAAGCATATATCGACCTTTTCAAACGTCTGAAATCAACGTCTATTTTTAGTGATCCGGCTGCTCTTATCTACCCTATGTGTGTGTGTGTGTTTGCGCACTTGTGCACGTGTGTATTTGTGTGTGTGTGTGTGTGTGTCTGTGTGTGCGTGTGCGTGTGCATGTGTGTGCTCAGGTCTCTTGATAGGGTATTGGGTGGCGAGAGGGAGAACATAACACTAGGGGTAACATCATAACACTAGGGGTAACAACATAACACTAGGGGTGACAACATAACACTAGGGGTAACAACATAACACTACAACAACGACACAAAAGCGGGTAGCTATACAGGGCAGAACACGGGGGGAGGGCAGAAGAGGGCTGCTAGGGGCTAAGAGGGTCTCATGGGGTATCAGGGGGTGTTGGAGTTAACTGGAAGAGTCTGTATCTGTTTTGGTTCCATAAAGTCACAAAAAAATAAGTAGAACATCTGGAAGTCTGGAACAGCAGGGCGAGGGGAGCAAGGGACCCATGGAGGGCTGGGGAGAAGAGGTCCCTGGAATGACTAGTAGCCACCCTGAGAACTCTGAGAGAGAGAGAGAAAGAGAGAGAGAAAATCAATAATCAATAATCATTTGATGATATCACCATCTTATGCATAAAGAAAGTAACAGAGTGTAGTTGGTTGTGACATACCTCTCCTTCTCCTCCCTGCTCCATTCCTCCATATTCTGCCTACAGAGAGAGATATTTTACATTAGAGTAACCTTGCCTGAGACCTGAAGACCTTAGCTCCCAGACCTGGTGCCTAGGCTTTAGCTCACTGGGCTAGCACAATCTTGCGGCGTGCAGGCGGCCTGGTTTCAAATCCAGTAGGTCACAGCTACATCAAGCACATTATCCCTTATGTCATGCTTATGACAGGCTTACGACAGGGTTGAGTACGACACAGGGCCAGTCAGTCCCAGTCTCTGGGCTGAAGTGTCTAAGGAAGCAGAGGTTAGCACGTCATAGCTAGCATAGTAAATGTGATGTCACCCTCTTTGAGACCTGAAGTAGCGTTGCCCCCAGCCAACCAAAGGCATTATTTTTGTTGGCAGCGGTTAACACAGAATGTTTTACTGTGCATCTTAGACCAGAGAGATCCATGCAGTAAGTGTATACCTATGCTATACCAGAGATGCATAGAGGCAGTCTTAAGTTGTGTTATTATCTGTAGATACAGCATGGTTAGAGATGGTTATGGATAGAGTTAGGAGAGGGTTTCGAGATGGTTATGGAGAGGTTTAGAATATAACTCCAGGTCCTAACAGCACGCTAGCCAGTCAGTGTTTGAAATCTCATCATCCCTTGATATATGCGCTTATGAACTATATGTTAGGCTGAATCATGCAGCATTCACTAGCCAGCCACTAGCGAACCCCCCCTTCCCTCTCCTGTCCAATAGGCACCTCGTATACAGGCTGAGGTTCCTCCTACCAACGGAACATAGAGGAAATAAACACAACAACAAAAGGTTAGCAACAGAACATCAACACCAACACAACAACAACACCAACACAACAACACAACAACACAACACGACATGTCACAACACAACAACAACAACAACAACAACAAAAGATTAGCAACACAACACCAACCCAACAACTAAACCAACACCAACACAACACAACACAACAACACCAACACCAACACCAACACCAACACCAACACAACAACAACACCAACACCAACACAACACAACAACAACACCAACACAACACCAACACCAACACAACACCAACACCATCACAACACAATACAACACAACACCACACCAACACCATCAAAACACAACAACACAACAACAACACAACAACAACACAACAACAACACAACACCAAAACAACAACAACACAACTACAACACAACAACAACACCAACACAACACAACAACAACACAACACAACACAACACAACAACAACACAACACCAACACCAACACAACATATATTCATATTGGGAGTTATAGGCCTACCATC
>CM042386.1:7207045-7329545 GCA_023634145.1 Thymallus thymallus
ATTTTAATGATCACTTAAAGAGTCATTATGGTTCCACATAGAACCATCACCCTTCACTTTGAGGAACTCTATTTTCTTATTGTGTAGATACCGTTTGTGTTCATTAGCAGGTAGGCTAGCGGTAAGAGCATTGGGCCAGTATCCGAAAGGTCACTAGTGAGAGGATTAGGTGTCCTTGGTCGATGTGCCCTTGGGCAAGGCACTTAACCCTAATTGCTCAATAATGGCTGATCTCTGGCTGTGATCTACTCTCGGAGTGGGATACGCACAAAATATATTTCCACACCATATACTTGTACAGGTTACGCAAATGTAAGCACCCCCTTGACTGAACCTCTCTTGCTCTATCCATCTCTTTCTCCATCTGTTCATCTCTAAGCCATGGGGCGGGAAGCAGCCAGCTCAATGACGTAACACCAGGGTCTATTCTCTCACTCGCTCTTCTGAAGGTACACTGAACAAAAAGAAGAGGTCTATAAACTCTGAAGGGGGAGGAAGGTAGTTAGTCATCAGACATACGCCCCCCCCCCGCCACTCACAAATAATAAATACACAAACACACACGTTCCATCAGCTTCCATCACGTTATTCTGTAGTGTTAGCTGTAGCTGTCAGACTGAGGGGTCAGAGATGAACAAGCCTGTGTGTGAATACCCAGTTCCTACCCTAAACACTTTGGCCCTCACACAAGCTAATCTTCAGCTGTGACGCACTCACCCACTCACACACACACTGGTGAATCCCCTCTTACAGTATCGGACCCTGTCTAATCGTCTGGTGGTATCAGCCTTGGCATGGTCTTATCTAGGTTTTAATATGTTATAGCGCTCTTATGAACTGTTGCAGTCTAGTTCTCCCTTCCTCTGTCTTCCTTTCTCATTCACTAATTTTTCCTTTTCATTTTTAATATGTTATAGCGCTCTTATGAACTGTTGCAGTCTAGTTCTCCCTTCCTCTGTCTTCCTTTCTCATTCACTAATTTTTCCTTTTCATTTTCTCTCATCAGTCCATTTTCTCACACTCTTATTCAGAGAAATGGTCATGCTGTCTATTCTCTCTCCTCTCTCTCCTCCTCTCTCCTCCTCCCTCTCCTCCTCCCTCTCCTCCTCTCTCTCCTCCTCTCTCCTCCTCTCACTCCTCCTCTCTCTCCTCTCTCCTCCTCTCTCCTCCTCTCTCTCCTCCTCCTCTCTCCTCCTCTCTCTCCTCCTCCCTCTCCTCCTCCCTCTCCTCCTCTCTCTCCTCCTCTCTCCTCCTCTCACTCCTCCTCTCTCTCCTCTCTCCTCCTCTCTCTCCTCTCTCTCCTCCTCCCTCTCCTCCTCTCTCTCCTCCTCTCTCTCCTCCCTCTCCTCCTCTCTCTCCTCTCTCTCCTCTCTCTCCCCTCTCTCTCTCCTCTCTCTCTCCTCTATCCTCCTCTGTCTTCCTCTCTCTCCTCCCTCTCCTCCTCTCTCCCCTTCCTCTTTACCCTCCTCTCTCTCCACCTCTCTCCCCTTCCTCTCTGTCCCTCTATTAGTTTCTTCATCTTTGTCTCTATCACCCCATCTCTGTCTCTCTATCCCCCTCTTCTCCTCGATCCCTTGTTCCCTCGCTCCCTCGCTCCATCTCTGCACCAGTTCTGCAGTATTCTGCCTCTGTTCCTTGGCAACCCCCTCCCCCTTTCTCACTGTAACTGTCCCAGACTGGTGTACCCACGGGACCCCTTTACCGCACACACATACTCACTCATTGCGGTGCTAAGGGTATACTTACCTACATACATGACCCCCTCCTTGGTCTTAGCGGCTGCCCCCTCCACCCCAGCCTTGGTCTTCTCTGCTGCGGCCACCACCCCCTCCTTGGCCATGCTGAACCCCTTCATCAGTACATCCATCCTGGGATAGGTCTCTCCTGGGCTCCCCTGCTCTGAAACGGGCCTGCTGGCTGGGCTGATCACACAGAGTGTGTGAGAGAGACGGTGTGTGAGAGAGGTTGTGTGTGTGTCAGTGACTCCTCCTCCAATAGTGTTGCAGAGAGAGAGATGGAGAGAGCAAAAGAGAGAGAGAGGACTGCAGAGCAGGGCTACAGGATGCAGACTGAGAGAGAAGAGGAGAGAGAGACAGAGCGGACAGAGAGAGAAGTGAAAGTGAGAGAGAGAAATAAAGAGAGAGCAGGCGTGCATGTGAGGGAGAGAACGAGCGACAGAAAGACAGAACCTGCTGGATGCTGCAGCATATTTAAGTCACGCTGCAGACAGCCCCTCCCCTTCATTCCCTCCCTCCCTCCCTCCCTTCCTCTCTCTCTCTCTCTCTCTCTCTCTCTCTGTCATTGCTCACACACGCAGAGCGACCTCAAGCTGGCTGACTCCATATTTAATACTCAGGTTGCTCTGTCTGAGATTTATGTGACAAAACTGATAAAAAATGATTTAGATGAATAACAAAAATAGATTGGAGAACTTGTTGAGATGGCTGGGGTTCTGAAAAGGGAATGAAATTATTAAATATTCATGATGATGCTGCAGTTATAATTATCAGTTAACCATCATATTATTAGCTGAATCTAAACTTCCTGAAAGTGTGCTGTGACATCACCTCTGACCTCAGTCAGCTTCCAACATGTTCCTTAACCAAGTCCAATCGATGAGGGTCCGGTCCAATATTTTTACATCCATGCAAGGGGGGTGAGCAAGATATTCTTTGGGGAGTAGAGGAGAGAAACTGACCATAGACAATAGCTTCAATTCAGGCGGACATTTTCTCTCGGTGGTATGACAAAATGCTGACTCACCCCTGCACCCCCTCTTTTCCCCACCCCAGCCCCCTTATGACCTGTTCTCTTAAAGGCCCAGTGTAGTCAAACATGTGATTTCCCTGTATTTTATATACATTTCCACACTATGAGGTTGGAAAAATACTGTGAAATTGTGAAAATGATTATAACGCCCTTTTAGTGTAAGAGCTGCTTGAAAATAAAATTTCAGCTTGTTTTGGTAGGATGGAGTTTTGGCCTTCCATGGTGACATCACCATGCGGTAAATCAGTTAATAGACCAATAAGAAAGAGAGTTCCAATAACCGGGGCAGCAGGTAGCCTAGCGGTTAAGAGCAATTTGTCCAGTAAACCAAAAGGTTGCTAATTCAAATCCCTGAGCTGGCAAGGTGGTAAAATCTGGTGTTCTGCCCTTGAGCAAGGCAGTCAATCCCCAAGAACAACAGCTCCCACTCAGCCCAGTCCAAGCTTTTCTCTGTCCTGGCACCCCAATGGTGGAACCAGCTTCCCCTTGAAGCTAGGACAGTCCCTGCCCATCTTCCGAAAACTTCTGAAACCCTACCTCTTCAAACAGTATCTTAAATAATCCTCCTCCTCACCTTGACCCCCCCCCCCCCCCCCAAATAAACAGAGAAACTATTTGATATTGAGATAAAAACAGCTGCATTGGACCTTTGAATGTATCTACATTCAACCCACAGTATGTGCATGTGTGGAGGAAATCCCTCCAGTGGCCATAATATACACTGCATCATGATGCAGCAGAACCTTGAAATCGATTCCTGTCACAAAATGGACGCTAAGGACTTTCACAGCCAAATTAGAAGATGCATCATCCTCACCTTACCTCTGTCTCCCACATCCTCTTGTTGCTCCCCCACCTATTTCTCTCTCCACCTCTTTCTCTGCCCCAATGGGTGATTTGTGATGTTTTATTTGTGCTTACCATGACTGCGTTTTTGTATTTTAATTTGTGTGTATACAGCGCATTCGGAAAGTATTCAGACTTCTTTCACATTTTGTTACTTTTACAGCCTTATTTTAAAATTGATTAAATTGTATTAAATTGATCCATTTTAGAATATGGCTGTAACGTTAACAAAATGTGGAAAAAGTCAAGAGGTCTGAATCATTTCCAAATGCACTGTATATATACAGTACCAGTCAAAAGTTTGGACACACCTACTCATTACAGGGTTTTTCTGTATTTTTACTTAAAAAAAAAAAAAAAGTTAAACTAATCAAAATATTTGTTATATTTGAGATTCTTCAAAGTAGCCACCCTTTGCCTTGATGACAGCTTTAAACACTCTTGGCATTATCTCAACCAGCTTCATGAGGTAGTCAACTGGAATGCATTTCAATTAACAGGTGTGCGTTGTGAAAAGTAGATTTGTGGAATTTCTTTCCTTCTTAATGCAGTTGAGCCAATCAGTTGTGTTGTGACAAGGTAGGTAAAAGACCAAGTCCATATTATTGTAAGAACAGCTCAAACAAGAAAAAAGAAATTACATTATTACTTTAAGACATGAAGGTCAGTCAATCTGGAAAATTTCAAGAACTCAAGTTTCTTCAAGTGCAGTCGCAAAAACCATCAAGCGCTATGATGAAACTGTCTGATGAGGACCGCCACAGGAAAGGAAGACCCAAGAGTTACCTCTGCTGCAGAAGATAAGTTCATTAGAGTTTTCCAGCCTCAGAAATTGCAGCCCAAATAAATGCTTCACTGAGGTCAAGTAACAGGCACATCTCAACAACTGTTCAGAGGAGACTGTGTGAATCAGGCCTTCATGGTCGATTTGCTGCAAAGAAACCACTACTAAAGGACACCAATAATAAGAAGAGACTTGCTTGGGCCAAGAAACACGAGCAATGGACATTAGACAGGTGGAAATCTGTCTTTTGTCCAAATTTGAGTGTCTTTGTGAGACGCAGAGTACAGTTGAAGTCGCAAGTTTACTTACACCTTAGACCAAATACATTTAAACTCAGTTTTTCACAATTCCTGACACTTATACCTAGTAAAAATTCCCTGTCTTAGGTCAATTAGCATCACCACATCATTTTAAGAATGTGAAATGTCAGAATAATAGTAGAGAGAATTATTGATTTCAGCTTTTATTTCTTTCATCACATTCCCAGTGGGTCAGAAGTTTGCATACACTCAATTAGTATTTGGTAGCATTGTCTTTAAATCGTTTAACTTGGGTCAAATGTTTCGGGTAGCCTTTCACAAGCTTCCCACAATAAGTTGGGTGAATTTTGGCCCATTCCTCCTGACAGAACTGGTGTAACTGAGCCAGGTTTGTCAATTAGCCTATCAGAAGCTTCTAAAGCCATGACATAATTTTCTGGAATTTTCCAAGCTGTTTAAAAGCACAGTCAACTTCGTGTATGTTAACTTGACCCACTGGAATTGTGATATAGTGAATTATAAGTGAAATAATCTGTCTGTAAACAATTGTTGGAAGAATTACTTGTGTCATGCACAAAGTAGGCAAAGGGTGTCTAGTTTGAAAATCTAAAATCTAAAATATATTTTGGTTTGTTTAACACTTTTTTGGTTAGTACATGATTCCATATGTGTTATTTCATAGTGTTGATGTCTTCACTATCATTCTACAATGTAGAAAATAGTAAAAATAAAGAAACATCCTTGAATGAGTAGGTGTGTTCAAACTTTTCACCGGTACTGTATATTTTTTGTGTATAATGTGTTTATTTGTATTGTATTACACAGGTTAATTTGGAAACCTGATCTAGGTCTCAATTATAATAGTTTTTGTTTTATTTAACCTTTATTTAACTAGGCAAGTCAGTTAAAAACTAATTCTTATTTACAATACCTACAGGGACAGCCATAGTAGTACAGTGCCCCAGGATCAAATTAGGGTTAAGTGCCTTGCTCAAGGACACATCGACAGGTTTTCACCTTGTCAGCTCTGGGATTCGATATGTCCCTCCTGTTAAAATAAAGGTTAAATAAAAATAAAAAATAAAATAAAAAAAAATCTCCCTACCTCTCTCTCATTTGAACGGTTGATCACCGGGTGGCCATATCTGTAAGTTAAGAGAAAACTACCAGAGACACATGATCAACACTCACACAGCTACTTTGGTTTAAATAAAATATTTATTCACAATGATAATAGTACATTTAAAATTTGTGAGTGTATGTGCATTCATATATATTTGTGTTTGCATTTTTGTTAAGTTAGCATGCGTACATAGATGTGTGCATGTGTGCGTGTTCGTGAGGTTGTGTGTTTACACGATCACTTTTACAATTAAATATTTTTTGTACAGTTCCCTCTCAGTTAGGAGAGACAGATCAACCAAACAGAAAGACAAAGTAAAGACATTCCAAACATTCTAAACATTCTAAACATTCCAAAGGTAAAAGATAGATCTGATAAATCAATTAGAAGGAAGTCTCAGGGACGTTGAGGATCTGAGCTGAGAGCCCGTTGTGCCAGTTCTTCAGCTTGCGGAAGCGAGGTCCTTTCACTTCCGACTCAAACTTATCCCTGGGAGAAAGACAGAGAGAGAAACAGAGGGTAAACAAAAATATGACCAACTGGGGACATTGTGTTGGTCCCCACAAGGTCAAATGCTATTGGTAGGGGGTTTAGGGTTAGGATCTATGGTTAGTTTTAGGGTTAAGTTTAGTGATAGGGATAAGTAAGGTTAGGTTTCTGGGTCAAGGTTAGGGTAAGGGTATAGGTTAAGGTTAGGGTTAGAGTAAGGGTTAGGGTTAGGGTTAGAGTAAGGGTAAGGGTAAGGGTTTGGGAAAACAGGATTTTGAATGGGACTGAATTGTATGTCCCTAAAAGGTTAGTTATACAAGACTGTGTGTGTGTGTGTGTGTGTGTGTGTGTGTGTGTGTGTGTGTGTGTGTGTGTGTGTGTGTGTGTGTGTGTGCCCCTCACCTTGACCTCTGCAGGGCCTCCTCATCTGGGTCTTGCACTGAGGACAGAGAAGGGGGAGAAAAGAGGGGGAGCAGAGGGGAAGAAGAGAAAGAGAAGAGAGGGAGAAGAGAGGTGAGGATACATAAAACTTGAAGAAAATAAATCTATGCAAGTCCTCAGAGAGAGACAGAGACCGACAGAGAGAGACAGAGAGAGAGAGAGAGAGAGAGAGAGAGAGAGAGAGAGAGAGAGAGATGAATAGAGGCATACTGACTGTATTCGGTTCCGGTGAGGTGGGCCAGGATCCGGAAGCTCCTGGACTGCAGGTTGGCAGCCCGTCTGGCCCACTCTGCCATCTCCTCATCTCTGTCATGTGGCTGGATCACAGCCTGGTAGACTGGAGACGCACTGTCAACCACCTGGTCCTTCACAGGCAGGGAACCACTGCAGGAAGGGGACATGTCAGTAACTAGTCCATCACTGTAAACCCCCAAGGCATTTTTAACTCAAATACTTCTAGGAAGTTGAACTCAAAGTCAATGAAAAGTAATTATTACTTTAAATGTTTATGTGGTACTGATTCAAAACTAAAACTAAATCAAATCAACTACATTTTTTAAAAGTTATGATAAAAGTTTGCAATGATAAAAGTTATCATTGCAAATGAGAACTTGTTCTCAACTGACCTACCTGGTTAAATAAAGGTGAAAAAATAAATAAAAAAACTTACGCCAGGGGGGAGCCAGCAGGAACATCCTCACTGAGGTCATGTGATCAGAGGGGGGCGGGGTGCGGGTTTGGGCGTGGATGACACGACACAGGGTGGTTGATTGATTGGTTGGTTGGTGGGTTGTTGAAGTGACGAAAGAAAGAAAGAAAGAAAGAAAGAAAGAAAGAAAGAAAGAAAGAAAGAAAGAAAGAAAGAAAGAAAGAAAGAAAGAAAGAAAGAAAGAAAGAAAGAAAGAAAGAAAGAAAGGAAGGAAGGAAGGAAGGAAGGAAGGAAGGAAGGAAGGAAGGAAGGAAGACAGGTGGTAGTGGAGAAATACACCATGACTCTTAATACAAAATGTATTCTCTGCATTGTGTCTGCGCGTATGTGCGTGTCTGCATCCATGTGTGTGCGTGTGTGTGTATTTGTATGTGTGTGTTTGTATGTGTGTGTTTGTATGTGTGAGTTTGTATGTGTCTGTGCGTCTGTGTTCCTACCCCTCATAGCCCTTGGACTGTGACTGTCCGGCAATAGCGTCCATGATGGCGTCCTGTGAGTACATGGATATGGGGGTGTTGTACTGAGCGTGGACGATAGTGGCCTTGCCTCCCGGGCCGCGCACCTCGATGGGTTTATGGGTGGACAGAGCCGAGTCCTTCAGAGCTATGGGGTTAAAGTTGGGCACATACTCCTGACTGGAGGGGGATAGGGTCGGGGCACAGGGTCAAGGGTCAGGGGTCATTTTGGGAGGGTTTGTAGGGTTTTGGGGATAAAGGGGTCAGGGGGCAATCGGGATCCATATTTGGGTTCACAGGTTGTAGGGGAATCAGACGACCAGAGAGATGAGATATAAAGAGAGGAGGGAGAAATGAAAGAGAGATTAAAAGGTGGAGGATGGTGAGCGAGAGGTGCAGCAGGGGCATGGCTGAGGCAGGGAGGCAGAGCCATAACTTCACTTTCTATAGTCTGAGTGTTTACACTCTGAACAGCACTACAGGGTTTACCCACATTATGACCATCCCTGGCACTGATAGTACCTGTCTGTCTATCTAGTAGACATTATATAATACCTGTCTGTCTCTAGTAGACATTATATAGTACCTGTCTGTCTCTAGTAGACATTATATAGTACCTGTCTGTCTCTCTAGCAGACATTATATAGTACCTGTCTGTCTCTCTAGTAGACATTATATAGTACCTGTCTGTCTCTAGTAGACATTATATAGTACCTGTCTGTATCTATTAGACATTATATAATACCTGTCTGTCTCTAGTAGACATTATATAGTACCTGTCTGTCTCTAGTAGACATTATATAATACCTGTCTGTCTCTAGTAGACATTATATAGTACCTGTCTGTCTCTCTAGCAGACATTATATAGTACCTGTCTGTATCTGTTAGAAATTATATAGTACCTGTCTGTCTCTCTAGCAGACATTATATAGTACCTGTCTGTCTCTCTAGCAGACATTATATAGTACCTGTCTGTCTCTCTAGCACTGATTATATAGTACCTGTCTGTCTCTCTAGCACTGATTATATAGTATCTGTCTGTCTCTCTAGCACTGATTATATAGTACCTGTCTGTCTCTCTAGCACTGATTATATAGTATCTGTCTGTCTCTCTAGCACTGATTATATAGTACCTGTCTGTCTCTCTAGCACTGATTATATAGTATCTGTCTGTCTCTCTAGCACTGATTATATAGTATCTGTCTGTCTCTCTAGCACTGATTATATAGTATCTGTCTGTCTCTCTAGCACTGATTATATAGTATCTGTCTGTCTATCTCATGTACACTATGACTGATTACATTGTCCCTAGTCTCTCTCTCTAAACAGATGGAGGTGGGAACCTTTTGTACAACTGAATTACTTTGTCTTAGTTTGTCTTGACTCTAATACCAACTCAGGACTAGGACATCAAGAAAATACACATGCTCACACACTGATCCAGGAACACAATATCTCCGACACATTCTACAGACATGCAAGCTCACACACTGATCCAGGAACACAATATCTCTGACACATTCTACAGACATGCAAGCTCACACACTGATCCAGAAATGCAATAACTCCGACAAGCAAGAAAAACTAAACCAATCAAAGCTAGTTAATACTAAACAGGATGTAAAAGGTGCCACCACCTCTACAAGCACACTGCAAAATGCACACTGTACATTCCTAGGTAGTAATGATCCCTTGTTAACAGACATACTGTACACTGCCAATGCCTGCACATGCACACGTTACCAAACATACAGTATGTGTACCCACACACAAACACACATAGTCCAACATACATGTACTGGCCACAAATGCATATATTGCATAACCATGAACACTCAAACATGTATATTCTGATGAAAATGACAATGCAGTAAAACATTTAATGACTTTACATTTCAGCACAGCGTTTATTAGTGTTACTACAATTGGACATCATCAACACACACTAGACGCCATCACGGTATCTACAGTATTATTATAAAGGCTTTGTAAGTTGTTTTCTTTACCCTCTTTTCGTCCTATCCAATTGGTAGTTACAGTCTTGTCCCATCGCTGCAACTCCCCTACGGACTGGGGGGGGGAACACAACGCTGCCAAGCCGCACTGCTTCTTGACACAATGCACGGAAGCCAGCCCCACCGATGTGTCGGAGGAAACACCATGTCAGCGTGCCTGCGCTCGGCCCGCCACAGGAGTCGCTACAGCGTGATGGGACAAGGACATCCCAGCCGGCCAAACCCTCCCCTAACCCGGAAGACGCTGGGCCAATTGTGTGTTGCCTCATGGGTCTCCAGGTCACGGCCGGCTGCGATACAGCCAGGTATCGAACCAGGATCTGTAGTAATGCAGCTTGCACTGCAATGCAGTGCCTTAGCTTTGAACACACCGACTGAACATTGTGAAAAATGGTATGCAGCGTCATCTAGATATGTGTGCCAAAAAAAATTTAACATTCAATTTCTGCTACCATTTCTGTTAACCCGTTTACTCATACAGTTTGACGCATATGTTCGATACATTCAACGGGTATTCACCACACAGAACGCACTGCAACTGCCTCTGCAACGCAATGCTGCAAGTTCCATTGGAAATGAATGTATTTCTGGTGCACCAAAGCGCAGTGATGCTGTCGGTGTGTCCACATTGGTGTGGCTGGCATCGGTGTGTTCAAAGCGTTAGACCGCTGCGCCACTCAGGAGGCCTCTCTAAGTCGTTTTTCGAATAAAAGCAGTTTACTTCCTATTTATAAATTCTACTTAACAAATAATTAATGATCTATAAACTTATAGAAATCCTTTATGAAGTATAGTGTTAGGGTTGGTGACGTTACGTTTGATACCAGACCTCCGAGGCATGCGTTGAAATCGCTCAGCAGTGTACTTCGAAACAATGTGTCGATGCTTGAATCACTTTATCAGAAGCACGTGATCAATGACGTCCGAAGCTTAGTTTCGTCGAACAACCACCTGATTGTTATGGTATTGGTTTTGTAGAAGACAAAAAAGCTACTCTGTGCACGCGCTACGGGGTGTGGGACGTCATCTATAATTTGGCTGTTCTAAATTATTTTGACCAGCAGGTGCCACTAGTGTACAACGTGTTGATCAAAGCCTTGATTAGTGAACCTATTTTTGACACAATTGGCTGGAAATGCTCAATGCTTCAGGAAGCTTTGTTTCCCATCACTAGTTGCAGCTAGTACCTGTAGAAGAGTGACATCATACTGTATTAACAGTCTGCCACACGGACGCAGCACACTGGCAGGATGATTCTGACAAAGATGCTCAGAACTGACACTTCATCATCACCAGAGAATGGACCAGTGCTCACACTACGGGCAAGATGCCATTCACAAAATAAACGTGCACACACACACCTAAGCACATATGCACATGCACTCTTAAACATTGTTCATGCAAATGATCCCCTTTCAGGTGGTACTGACTTTCCAGCCGTGTTTGCAGTGATCTGTAACAATATGGAAGAGAGAGAGAGTAAGGTATTGTCGGTGATATTAAGTTATAGTTCTAGGAGTCGTTGTGTGTGTTATAATAGCAGTTGTGTGTCATCACTGTGATATTTCCCTGGATTCCCTGCGACCCAGCAGACTGACTGACAGGAGCAGGAGCTCCACAATCACATGACACACACACAGACACAAGGGCACATACACACACTCAGACAGAAGAAGAATACTTTATTGTCCATTTTCTTGGAGAGAACGGAAACTGTTATTTTTACTCTTAGCCCAAACCCCCGAGACACACACACTTCCCAAATAGTTGGAACAGTTTAGGGGTTACAGTATGTGCTGAATATAGAGATGGATCTATCCCAGGACAGTGTGTGTGTGTGTGTGTGTGTGTGTGTGTGTGTGTGTGTGTGTGTGTGTGTGTGTGTGTGTGTGTGTGTGTGTGTGTGTGTGTGATGTGCGTGTGTGTGTGCGTGTGAGATATTGCATGAGAGGGGGGTTTGGGATCCACTTTAACCCGAGCGGAACATTCCAGCGTGGCGAGGAGCAGCTGTTCCGGTGTTTGTTTGTGTCAGCTTACAAAAAGAGGCTCACCTGTACCAAACTAGGGATATCCGGTCAAGCTTACCGACACGTTACCGGACACGTTTAACATATGCCGATCGATACAACCTCTTAACTTCACCCCCCCAGCCCAGCTTAGTTTAGCGAAGAACTGATGAGGTGAGAGGATGTTCCCTCAAAGGCCATCAGCGCCCAAGAGCTAAATCACCTGTTGTCAGCGGAATTACTGTAGTCATGTGCACAGAACAGCGTGACCCTGTGGTGCTGTGTTACCTGGAGACAGTCCAGGTGTGTGTCCGAGTGTACACTTTACACTTCGGGCAGCGAGCAAGCATGTGAGCCAGGGTAATGTGTTCCGGGATAATCACGGAATGTTCTGAGGGGTGTTTGCTCCACCCGTAGTGAGGGGCTCGGAGAAGTAAAGAGTTATAAATTAGCAATGAGGAAAAAGCTAGCTAGCTAGATAGATAGGAGTGGTGTATCCTCTTCACTATTTGGCCAGAGCATGATCCTCTGGTTGTTCCAGTCGGTATTAGATAGAACGTTGCGACCCCGCCTGCCTGTGGGGAGAACAACCTACGCCATTGTCTCACAGCAAAAAGTGTACCCTTTTTTTAAAGTCATTTTCTTGCTGTCTGCTTGTTTTAGTCAATTACAAATCTACATTTAAGGAAAGTACAACATGTCTAAAGATTACTTATCACTACTTAGAAAAACATATATTGTAAGGCTTCCCTCATGCCTCTTTTCATGATGGTGTCACCAGTCACATGAGTTACAAAATAACTATACTAAACAAGTTACATGTCTTACCTGTGATGAAATGTTTTCCACACACATTGCTATGTGTGGCCTACTTGGACGCCGGGTCCACACATTTCCCACACTCCCATGCCGAATAGCCTGAAGCCACAGACAGGGCTCTTCTCACAGCCTGTATTACCTTACTTTTTTTTTTTTTTTTTAATTGATCTGGATACATTTACATTAAACAACAGGTATAACAAAAAATCTAGGACGAAATTGGCACTTTTATAATGTGGGTCAATTGGAAAGAACGTTTGCTTTCCCCAATTTGTGGGCGTGGTCGAGGGGAATAACATTAATATCAACTAGGAGTATCCTCTCCTCCTCTGCTCTTTACTGTGGGAGCTGCTACAGCCAATAGCATCCAGCTGCAAAAGGAACACTAGAGGGCGCCAACACTCAGCATTTGAGCCATCACTTGATTCCAGTCTTTTGTTCAAAGACACATGCACACATGTAGACACAAAAGCACAAACTTGTTTTGTGTTTGTTTGTTTGTGTGTGTGTGTGTTTACCTTTTGGTGAGGGATGACTGGCATGGGGGAGTCCATTCTGGGTGTTGCCATGGGAACAGGTACAGGACGTTTCGACCTGGGTTCGGAGCCACAACAACAAAACTTTAGCATTATGTAGTTGAGCAAGTTATCTTCTAAGTATTTTAAGAGCAAGTATGCATGTGTGTGTGTATGTGTGTGTCTGTTTACTTCTGCATGGTGAGGGTCAGTTTATTGGAAGCCATCTTAATCTTGTTCTGTGCCTCCAGGTGGGTCATGCCCTCTGTACTGAGGCCGTCTATCGATGCAATGATGTCACCCTGGACTAGACTTCCCCCTGCAGCCTTAGTGCCTGGAGTTATCTAGATGGGAGAGTGAGCGAGAGAGAGAGGGATGGTAATGTAAGAGAAACTGACATAGATACTGCTGCTCAAACTCACTCACACACACGTACATACCAGGCATCCAGGACCTCTATACCAGGCGGTGTCAGAGGAAGGCCCCCTAAAATTGTCAAAGACTCCAGCCACCTAAGACACAGACTGTTCTCTCTGCTACCGCACGGCAAGCAGTACCAATTAACGAAGTCTGGAACCAACAGGACCCTGAAAAATGTTTACCCCCCAAGCAATAAGACTTCTTAACAAGACTGCTGAATAGCTAATCAAATGGCCACCTGGACTAGTTGCATTGACCCACAAACTTTTTTTCACATATGCTGCTGCTACTGTTTATTATCTATCCTGCTGCCTTGTCACTTTAACCCTACCTATATGTACAATACTTAGCTACCTCAATTACCTCGTACCCCTGCACATCGACTCGATACTGGTACTCCCTGAATGCACACATCCATGTTACTTTCTACTCTCTGCATATAGCCATATTATTTTTAATCATTCATTTTTATTTTTTTATTCACTGTGTATTTATTCCTTGTGTCACTATTTCAATTTTTTATTGTATTGTTTATCTTATCTTTAAGTAAGCATTTCACTGTTAGTCTACACCCGTTCTCTACGAAGCATGTGACAAATACATTTTGATTTGATTAAATCTACACTTGAGAGTGTTAAATCAGAACTGAAAGTGTTGAGTTTGTCGTCCCATATAGACACAGGAACAGTGTTCAATTAATGCACTGCCTAGTGTAAAACCTTATTCTGATTTTTCCTAGAGTGCCTTGCCTTCCGAGTGAATTGTGACGTTACCACCCATGACTGTATTTGTTAGTGACAGAGACATGGTTGTTGCATTCATCCATATTTGGTCCTTTCGACTTCACCAAGCGAGATCCAAATCAAATATCTTATCATATAAATAGAATAATCTTTAACATAATACCATAAGTACTTGTGGTATTTTAGAATGTCTACACCCCCCTTGGATTTCTTCATCTGTTATAAATTGGGATTAAAATTGATCTAATTTACATTTTTGTCAACGATCTACACAAAACACTCTGTAATGTCAAAGTGGATACATGCTCGTCGAACATCTCATTCCAAAATCACGGGGCATTAATATGGAGTTGGTCCCCCCTTTGCTGCTATAACAGCCTCCACTCTTCTGGGAAGCCTTTCCACTAGATGTTGGAACATTGCTGCGGGGACTTGCTTCCATTCAGCCACAAGTCAACAAGTGCACTGATGTTATGCGATTAAGCCTGGCTCGCAGTATTCATCCCAAAAGTGTTCGATGGGGTTGAGGTCAGGGCTCTGTGCAGGTCAGTCAAGTTCTTCCATACCGATCTTAACAAACTATTTCTGTATGGACCTTGCTTTGTGCACGGGAGGTAGAATCCGGCAGAGAACTCGTTTCCACTGCTCCAGAGTCCAATTGCAGAGCTTTACACCATTCCAGCTGAAGCTTGGCGTTGCACATGGTGATCTTAGGCCTGTGTGCAGCTGCTCGGCCATGGAAACCCATTTCATGAAGCTCCCAATGAACATTTCTTGTGCTGATGTTGCTTCCATATTCACTCCCCTAAGTCAATGCATGTTACAATCACCTTTGGCTGTGATTAGGGAATTAGGGAATTGGCTGTGATTAGGGAATTATTAGGGAATTACTATTATTACCCCAAATGATATCATACACACATTTAGCTATTAAATTATCTCTTCCTGTCATTTACCTGTACAGTTTGTGTAAACAGGCAAGTATTCACTTATCTGTAAATATAACTGTATACCTAACTGTACAGCTAATTTAACCATGCAAAAGTTTCACAGTCTGTCTATTAAGTAAACTACTATTACCCTCGCTCATATCATACGCATTTTTAGCTACTGAAGTATTTCTCTGCCATCGACCTGTATAGTATAGTTAACCATCCAACATCCACCAATGTATAGTGTACATATTCAGCCAACCACTCATACTATGCAATGTCCTTTTATAGCTTTTTTTTGCACTCCAGATATCTTGTATTTCTATACTTTTTCATACTGCCGCTCTATGTATCATGTACCATGTATCTGTCTTTTGTGTACTTTCGTTGTGGCATTTTGCACCTGCCCTGTGTTTTGTTGTAGCTGCTTGACAATGAAATTTCCCCCCCGGGGGATCAATAAAGTACCTATCTATCTATCTATCTATCTATTACAGCTGTGAGTCTTCTTGGGTAAGTCTCGAAGAGCTTTGCCAACTATATTGTGCAACATATGACCATTATTCTTCCAAAGATAATTTCAAGCTCTGTCAAGGTGTTGGGGATCATGGCTAGACAGAAATGTCTTGCCATACATTTTCAAGCAGATTTAAGTCAAAACTGTAACTTGGTCACTCAGAAGATTCACTGTCTTCTTGGTAAGCAACTCCAGCGTAGATTTGGCCTTGTGTTGTAGATTTTGGTCCTGCTGAAAGGTGAATTAATCTCCCAGTGTCTGGTGTAGAGCAGACTGAACCAGGTTTTCCTCTAGGATGTTGCCTGTGCTTAGCTCCATCCCGCTTCTTTTCACCCTGAAAAACTCCCCAGTCTTTGCCGATGTCAAGCATACCCATACCATGATGCAGCGACCACCATGCTTGAAAATAAGGAGGCAGTTTCTCAGTGATGTGATTTGTTGTATTTTCCCCAAACATAAACCCTCTATCCCCTCAGAGAAACCTTCTCCCTCTGAGACCCCTTTACCACCCCCTTCCCCACCAGTCCATTACTTCCTCTGATTGCTCCTCCCCTTACTGCCCCTGACTCCTCCCCCCTGCTCCTTAGGGACCCAGATCCACCCCCTTAGCCTCAGTCCAGACCCCCCGGACTCTACAATCCCCCTTCACCCCTCCCAGCACCCCCCATTCTATCATCAAGTCAGTGCAGCGGGCCACCAGGCAGTCAGTGGGGAGGCAAGCCAAGACATGTGAACAGCCAAGAACCACCCAAAAACACAAACATCCTGATAGAGGCCCTCATCCACGTCTGTAATTAAATTATCTACCCAGGATCTGGACCCCACCAATAACCCATCACCATGACACTTACAATACACTCAGATCAGAAAGGCACACTCTGGCTGTTCATGGTTGCTTCTCCACTAGGGAACTCATCCATAGACGGCACAAGGTACATAAAGAGAACTGCCCCCATGATGCACTTATACTGAACACACCTACAAACTGTGTGATGGATGCACTTACACTGAACACACCTACCAACTGTGTGATGGATGCACTTACACTGAACACACCTACCAACTGTTTGATGAATGCACTTACACTGAACACACCTACCAACTGTGTGATGGATGCACTTACACTGAACACACCTACCAACTGTTTGATGAATGCACTTACACTGAACACACCAGAAGAGGCGCGGATGAAGGACCAAAGATCTAGACAACTCGCAAGGAGCGAGCAGGTCACAGGGGAGCATCATCACTGACCTACTGGTCTTGGGCTTCCAGGTTGTCCTCCCTCCCCTCTACAGATCCATAACCAGTCCCAGCATTAGCACCAATCTACATCCCGTTTTCCAGCACCAGACCACCACACTCTTAGGAAAAAAAGGGTTCTTCGGCTGTCCCCCATGGAACTCAAAAAGGTTCTGCTTAGAACCAAAAAGGGTTCTTCAAAGGGTTCTGCTATAGGGACAGCCAAAGAACCCTTTTAGGTTCTAGATAGCACCTTTACTTCTAAGAGTGCAGAAGAGGCATGGAGGAGGGACCAAAGATCAGACCTTCACCCGGAGCAAGTAGGCCACAGGTAAGGGCTGGCGTGGTTACACATGGTTTGCGGTTGTGAGGCCAGTTGGACGTACTGCTAAATTCTCTAAAATTACGTTGGAGGTGGCTTATGGTATAGAATTTTACATTCAATTGTATGGCAACATTTCTGGTGGACATTCCTGCAGTCAGCATGCCAATTGCACGCTCCCTCAAAACTTTAGACATCTGTGGCATTGTGTTGTGTGACAAAACATTTTAGGGTGGCCTTTTGTCCCCAGCACAAGGTGCACATGTGTAATCACCTTCTTGATATGCCACACCTGTCGTATGGATGGATTATCTTGGCAAAGGAGAAATGCTCACTAACAGTGATGTAAATAAGTTTGTGCACAGAATCTGAGAGAAATAAGCTTATGTGCAAAATTGACATTTTGGGGATTCTTTATTTCAGCTCATGAAACATGGGGACCAACACTTTACATGTTGTGTTTATATTTTTGTTCAGTTTACAGTTTACACACAGTTCAGGCTGGATCTGATTTATCTCTAGAGAAAAAATTAGCAATTTGCCCATTGAGCTGACAGAAAAAAAACGAAACTAAATGTAATTCAAATAAGTGAACCGACATCGGTCAATAAGTTGTTTAAAAAAAACAAAAAATAACCTTATTTTAAGCCCTACTGGCTAACGGGGGGAAACTCTGACACAGTTGTCAAATCAACACATCAGTCAAAATATTTGATACAATTTCAATGTTGTTTGTGTATCACAAAATTATCTTGAGATTATCTTTATGCAGCGTTGCTCACTGCATCCAAATTAGTTGAGTTTCAAAGAGTTGTCAGTCAAGGCGAGCACATGAATATAAACTGTCTTTCTGCTCTTCCTCTGCGGACCCACCTAGTTAGCAGGTTTCCTTTTTATCATTCATAGTGCTGTGACTATCTACCATATTCAAAAAGTGTCAGTCCTTGTATATTTCAGGTAATCTTTGAGGTAGATATTCAGAGTGTGAGCAACTAAGGTAGGTATACCTAGTGTCTGTTGTCGTTCAAACCAATCAGAAACTACTGTCTAATTGATAATCGGCTGGAGAGAACAAACTAGGATGGATCAACGTTTATTAACACGAATAACAGGTCAACATTTTAATGGGACTAAATTGTCACACTCCATAAAATACACAGTGAGAAGCTCGCTCAACAAAATAAACACCGCTTTCTAACACACCAATCACAACAACAGGAGTCAGATGAGTGGTCGAAGCGGACTGATGCTGACCGATACAGAAATTGTCTACCGCTGGCTCCTCTAAAAACAACTCAAAAGAAAAACAACTTTTATCTCAAACAGTTTTAGTTCATTTGAAGATAATTCAAACGAGCACCATTTTCAAAACCAACTTTGAAGTGCCAAGTCCGGGCCGTTGTGCAACAACGTCTTGAGGCAGAAAATGCTGATGTGAAGTTATTCATAAAAAAAAACAAACAGAGAAATGCTTTGATTCAAACACCTAATGAGCATTATAGACTACTGATTAAAGATAGTTAGTGTAAAAGATGTCACGCTGCTTGCGTCGGGAGTACTGCTTCCTCCTGACTCAGCTCATACGGAGTCTCGAACCTCAGGACCTCTGCCTCACAAACACACATGACCCCCCCCCCCCTGCTAAAGCATTACAATCTGCTTCATTAGCAGAGGTAGATGGACGCACAACAGCCTCTGTACTACTCTTAAGACAGTGTAGGTCCTACTGGGGAACCTTCCCCAACTACCCCCCCCCCAACAACAAAAGCATAAACAATGGAGCAAATACCCTCCATGACAGAGGGTGCTCTTGCCACCCCACCCCAAAATCGGTCCGTCTGAAAATATTATTTTTATTTGCATGCCTTTCGCTTTAGCGTTCATTGGTTCTCATTGTTAGAGTGTAGACTCTGGTATCTTGTCAGTAGACCATCTTTGGCTGTACTGAGGTGACATTAACGATCAGAGAAATACAAACAGAACATGCTCAGAGAAACATGCTCACCAACACAAGGACAACACCACTTCAGGTCTCAGGGAAGGTGACGCCTTACAATGGGCTAGCACTCACTAGCTAGCTCTGTACCTCACATCTGCTAAATCATTACAGTAATGAGCAGAGCGCTCAGACCATCCAGAGATCACACTCTCTCTTCACAGAGTCAGTAGCTGCTGTTTTTCTCCAGACCTGACCAGAAGTAGCAAGTGGACCAGAGATGGACAAAGAGAGGAGAGGTTGACACCAGAGGATGTCTTAAGGGGGACACACTTTTTCCATATGACCGCACCTCTTCTCCTCTTTCTCTGCTCTCTCTCCCCCTTCTCATCCATCTTTCCTCCCCCAACTGCCATTTGCTATTTCCATATCTCCCCCCCCCCCCCCCCCGTCCTCTTCCCCACATACAGAAAAAAATGCAGATGTCTATTCCTACTGGAACTGACTTTGCTGATAACTACTTTGTTGAGGTTGTGATGTTGTTTTCCCACCTAGCTATTTAAAGACGAATGCACTAATGTAAGTCCCTCTAGATAAGTGTCTGCTAAATTACTAAAATGTAAATGAAGAACCAGTGAAGAACAAACACCATTGTAAATACAACCCATGTTTATTTATTTTCCCATTCCTACTTTAACCATTTGCACATCGTTACAACACTGTATATAGACATAATATGACTTTTGAAATGTCTTTATTCTTTTGGAACTGTGAGTGTAATGTTTACTTTTAATTGTATTGTTTATTTCACTTTTGTTTATTACCTACTTCACTTGCTTCCCATGCCAATAAAGCCCTTAAATTGAGAGGAGAGAGCGAGAGAAAGAGGGGGGGATTAATAGAGAGAGAGGAGAGAGAGAAAGAGAGGGGGGGATTAATAGAGAGAGAGACAGAGTGATAGAGAGAGACAGAGAGAGGGGATTGATGGAGAAAGATAGAGAGGTGTGATAGCGAGGGAGAGAGGTGTATTCTAGAAGTCTGTCAGGAAATTCTTCAACTGCTCAGTGTCTGTCATCAATCGTTACATCATTACATAATACACACAAGAGATCACGCACGCACGCACAGCCACACCATACTCACTATATCTCACATTAAAAGTTACTCTAACACAGCATAGTAATCAAGGTGATCATGTGTGCTCACTTACCCTGGAGATGCTCAGTGGCATATTGAAGTCCTTTCCTCCTTGTAGTCTAAAGCCCCATGGTGCGGCGCCATTGAGAGTTACTGTGAACTTAGCCATCTTCAGCTTTGGATAAAACACACTCCTTAATGTCCTCCTGAAACTGCTTCCCTCCTTCACTTGCAGTACTTTCTCACTTGTTTCCTCTCGCTCTTGTTTTCTGGTTTCCTTCCCTGCGTTCTCTACCTGTTATTTCCTGACGGCGGGGACAAACACGTTAGGGGGAGGGAGAGGGGGTAGGTGTCGAGGTAATCTGAATCACAAACACGGGTGTGAGAAACACACACGCACAGATGCATGCACGCACAGGACACACTGAGCAGAGCAGAGCGATCACACACACAAACCTCTATCTCCTTCTCAGGAGCTCCTAACTAATTCTACCTAAAACAGCTCCTAGTCTACACTTAACACTGAAAACCTGAATAAATGTTTTAAGTGTCAAAGTGTTGTCAGAGAGGTCTTGCCTGTTAGGTGAGAGTGAGGGACAGACGGGACAAGAATAGTAGAGCAGAGTGGAGACAGACAGGGATGAGGACACAGGGGCCTTATACGGCCTGCAATCCTACCCCCAGCATGCCTCACTCTGATCACCCTGAATTACTCACTCAGACAGATATAGACTCCTCTAAGCCTCACACATTCTCCCCTATCTTTACACTAAAACATTTCCTGTAAAATGTACAGTACAGCAACTGGCCAGTAAATTACTGTAATTTATTTTACAGTACAACTACTGTAATCAATTTTACAGTACCAATACTGTAATCTAATTTACAGTGCCAAGTCAATTACTGTGATCTAATTTAGAGTACAATTACAGAATATTACAATGAGTTATTACCCAGTGTTCTCTACAAGTTTTTATTTTTACATGAACCTTTGTCATTTAGCGGGCACTCTTGTCCTTAGCAACTTAGCATTCAACCAAGGTTGATAAAAAAAACATCACAGTTATAGCAAGTAAAATGTTGTTGTAGTTAATACAATTGTAATTACAACAAGATATGTTATGATACTGTATATCTCTATCTCTGGATAGTGTCAATACATTACAGAGATATTCACAGTAACTTGAGGCCAGCTTCCTGTAAATTACTGTAAAATAAAAGCAATGAAACACAGTAAAATTCTGTAAAAGTGACTAATAAGCTGCAAGAAAGTTATTTTGACAATATTTTACTGTAATTACAAGGGATTGGAGCAAGCAGGTTGTTTGCTAGACATTCGTATATTACAGCATATTAATGTGTTTTATATCACTTACACTTAGAAGGCCTAAACAAAGGCTTCCAAACTTGCCAAACTAACAATCATATCAAAGGGAATGTTTTGTCACACAATGATATGGTGTGTGGTCCTCCCACTAAGACTTGCGAAACCACAGTTTACTAGGCTTCTGATTAAATAAGTTATGATGAACTTTACAGCGTGGTGAAAGTGCACGGTGATGAGCTTGAGGCTGCTTTCCAATAAATATTGAGGATCTTAATATGGTGACATGATGATCGATGCTTGACTGCCGTTTGACAAATAAAAATAGGATTGCTTTTATCCAGTCAGGATCCGTAGAGGAGCAAGCAGACACACGAGGAAGCCCTAGAACCGGAGGTAAACGGTGGCACTCCCCTGTGGTCTGCTCGCTCAGGGTGAAGGTCTGGTGTCTGGTCCCTCCTTCACACCTCGTCTGGTGGATTGGTGCTGAGACTGGTGCTGGATCTGCAGAGGGCAGGAAGGACAACCTGAGGAGGAAGCAGACACACGAGGAAGCTCTAGAACCGGAGGTCAATGGTGGCACTCCCCTGTGGTCTGCTCGCTCAGGGTGAAGAGGGGTTGGTGGGTTTGGGATTTGGGTTAGGTGGCGTTTGCCTTTTCCAACACAGGTTACAGGGGCGTGTGGAGGTACAGTCTGAGGTGGAACGGTTGTCTTTACAGATCATGAAGATGATGGCTGTGCAGGCTGCTGCCAAATGGCCCAGTTGTCTGTAGTTTCTGCACTGTTTGGACATGCTGTAGTAGTGGACGGCGCCTCTGTTGTTCCTCAGCGTGATGGTGCTGGGGAGGTTTTGGACTCCGCCCTCTCTGGTTGGGTCCAGTCTTAACTGGACCAGCCATTTTTGTGCCCCAGTCCAAACGTTGTCTTCGTCCAGGACACTCCTAGCCGCTAACTTGAGGGTGGCGAACCTGCTTAACCAAACTTGTATGTCATTGTCCTGGATGCATTCATTGTGAAGAAGTACTGTACTCTACTCACCTCAAGGCCTGCATTCTGTTGTCTCCATCTCAGGCAGCTGGTCTGATGCTGGTTCTGGATGTTGGGGGGGGGGTGTGTTCTGGAGTGGTCAGTTGACTGGGGAGTCAGGTCGGGCCGCGGTCAAACCATTGTTATCTTTCCCAGTCCTTCCGGTGATTTCGGCCTTGTCCTCTGGACCAGCGAAACAGCGCCAGCCACGGTCAAGCCACAGTTATTGTTGATGCCTGCTGGTCCATCCAAAGAAAAGGATGGTGAGAGAGTAGAGAGAGACACAACCCCAGAAAATCTCCACGACGCAGGGTTATGTGTAATGATGCGAAACCAGAGTCCTACCGTTTAAGGTTTATGCTAGTAGATACCCATAGACTTCCAGCCATGCGCTAATGGTAGTTAGCATAGGCTCGCAAAATTCTACATCTAACTTTCATACTGCAAGTTCATCTGACTCTGGGGAAAATCCCAAAGTATCCCTTTAAAATATGTTAATGAGCCAGAGACTCTCTCAATGCACAAAATATTTTCCCATAATGCACCATAATTAATTCTATAAAACTGGTATTTCACTGTGTACTCTACAGTGTTTTATCATTTTAATTACTTGTAACTAAGCATTTCACGGTAAGGTCTACACTTGTTGTATTTGGCGCATGTGACAAATAAAGTTTGATTTGATTTTAATGTGTGTTCTACAGTTGAAATTACAGAAACGTCTTACAATGTACCTCTATCTGCTGCTCTCGCCAATCAATCCCTCATTCTCTCTTTTTTTGTCTGTTTTGCTGTGATCTCCTTGCTGTGTCACTTTCACTCCTTGTGAAATAATTATCTTTCTCTGTGTTGTCTATCCCAGCTCTCTAAGGGGAAGCAAAGCGCTACAAAAGTCTGAAGTCTGATTCCCTAGAAGGCCTCTATAGGAGACACGGTCACCATGATCAACAAGCTGATAAAAGGTCAAGCTTTAACAATTTCGGACATTCAACCATTACATTTACATGTTGGCTTTGTCACGGATGGGTGTAAAGACAGACCAGGATGCAGCGCAGTGGAAGTTCAACATGATATTTATTCAACTTAAATATACTTATAGACGAACTGCCGAAAATAACAACGTATACCAAACAGATATACACTTACTTCACCATGACACTGAAGACAGACTGATATCTCAGATACATCCAAAACAATAACCCACCCACAGGTGTGGGACATAGCAACTTAAATAGAATCCCCAATCAGAGACAATGCCTCGCAGCTGTCTCTAATTGGGGATTCAACTCTACACCTAAACATAGATCTAGATCTACTAGATCTGTCAGGCTCTGACCCTGGCTATCTAGAGGAGTCAATGGCCTCCCTATGGCCAGAGCCTGACAGGCTTACTGTACATGCTTTAAACATTTTTTTTAGAAAATAGACAAAGGGTAGTTCTTGAATTGTGGTGGCATTTAGGATTTGAACATTTAATTGAAATGTATTTGGGTACATCTTCCCATTCTTCATCAAATAATATGGCAGCTTAATTACATTAAATTATTTTTACCATTTTGATAATATTGTGCCACCAGTCGGATTAGTAACACCAATGACACATTTTAGGAAATTGAGGATTTAATCTAATCTAATCTAAGGTTATTAATCATAAAGTGATATGATTAATCACTTTGCTCACATTGTAATTTCCTTTCATTTAAATAACACTTTTTATTTAGACACCAAACAATGGGATCCTCAAATTTATGACATACAAAAAGGATGTGATTAGCTAGTAATATTATTTAATATAGAACTCTCCACCGATAACAGTTTGCCACTGGTGGGAATACTCAAGGTTCTTGGACAGTATATCTTTGTAATTAATAATTATTCAAGGCGGTAACATGACATAACATCGATATACAATATATTAAATAGCTTAGTTTACTTTCTAGCATTTAAAATAATAGAGATATTTAAAAAAATCTCCAAAATATGTCACAATTACTTTGAACAACGCATTCAAATTAAGTTTTGCAGTATAAATGCCTTGCATTACGTTTTTATCATTGATAAACAGTTCAATATAAACAAAAACATGTATGATGTGTAAATATTTATCACTTTATCACGGTTGCGAAGGCGAGGGATGCGAATGCCACTCAAATCCAATAATGACTCAAAAACTAAAACATTAGCAGATAAACCTCAACAAAAGATTTTCTCAAATAATGACTTCAAGGGATTTTCTAAAATAATCTCCAATGTCCCAAGCTTTCCTGTATTAAACATTGATCATGGTGCATAACGTCAATGAACAAATGCCATTTACAGAAGCTTTTATCTAAAGCTCCCAATCCTGCGTGCATACATTTTTGTATGGGTGGCCCCAGGGCGAATAAAAGGCATGATCCTGGCGTTACAAGCACTATGCTCTAGTCCAGGGGTACTCAACTCTTACCCTACGAGGTCCGGAGCCTGCTGGTTTTCTGTTCTACCTGATAATGAATTGCACACACCTGGTGTCCCAGGTCTAAATCAGTCCTTGATTAGACGGGAACAATGAAGAAAAGCAGTGGAACTGGATTCGAGGTCCAGAGTTGAGTTTGAGGGCTCTAGTCTATCAACAGAACCACACAGGGCCACATTAATACTCTTAATACAATTAACTTTATTTTACAATCTCCATATATGTGTTAATGTAGTAGGTCTTCAGTTGTTAAGGTGAACAAACATTCACTACGGAAATTGCATATCTCTCTGTCCATGTCATGCTGTGGCAGAAAGCATCACACGCACGCACACACACACACACACACACACACACACACACACACACACACACACACACACACACACACACACACACACACACTACCGGTACTCTGGGTGTCACATAAGCACCAGCAACCCCAGTATGCACAGTGACCTCATGGAGCTATCTGAAAGCAGTGGAAAATATGTCTGCCCTAATACCACAGAGAGAGAGAGAGAGAGAGAGAGAGAGAGAGAGAGAGAGAGAGAGAGAGAGAGAGAGAGAGAGAGAGAGAGAGAGAGAGAGAGAGAGAGAGAGAGAGAGAGAGAGACGGGGGGATAGATTATAATTTGTATTAAAATGCACTCAGGCTAATAGGGAGAGGAGAGACACATGCTGGTCCTCACACAGAGCGCACGCTCACACACATACATAGCAGAACCCTTTTTAACCATAGCAGAACCCTTTTTGGTGCTATATGGAAGCTTTTTTTGAAGGTTCTATAAAGAACCGTGCTCATAAGGTTCTAAATTAAACTTGTATGGTGCTAAAAAGAACCCATTCCTAAGGTTCTATAAAGAACCATTTAAAAAGGTTATAGCTCCAACAATAGGGTTCCACTATGGTTACAAGCCTTTTTGGGGCTATATTGAAAAAACATTTTTATGGATCTTTAGAAAACCTCTATGGAGAATGGTTCTATAAAGAACGTTTCTCAATCTCAAAGGTTCTTGGTTTAATAGTCATATTATATTGTTAAAATTCCATAGATTTAATGATTGTGTTTATTAGTTGAATCAGGTGTGCTAGCTCTGGAACAGCCGGGGGTCCTTGAGGAGAGAACTGAGAACTACTGACAGTCAACCATTCACAACTGACACAAAGCCATACATGAGTCTTCCACAAGACACCATCACTGACTAAAGTCATATATAATATAACACAACACATTAGATAAACTGGAATGACGCTCTCACTCACAGTTGCACAAAAAGAGCAGTGCGCAAACCACACACCAAAACATTAAAATGAGTTGCCACCCTTACATTTTAATTCTCACCCAAAAATTGGGAACTGTAAAGAACCATTGAAGGGCTCAAAGGGTTCTTTGGGCCGGTATGGTTCCACATAGAACCTTAAGCCTTCCCAAAGAAGCCTCATAGTTTAGTATGTGGGGTCACCGTGCCGACGGTAAGTTGTGTTTTCAACCTCCTGATTACACATCAGCAAACCTCTATTTTCCGTCCAACTCCTCCCAACACTAAAATACACTGCTGATGGAAAATAGACCATACCAACACACAGCTGTCAGTAATACATTTAGTTAGAAAAATAAATAAATAAAACAGAAATAAACTAGTTTATACATCGCAAATCTACAATAAACTATTACAATGTAGAACATATATAGATTTTGATTCATATTTAAATAATGTAAGAGCTAAACAGTCAATTCATCATTATAATACATTACAAATCAATCAGTTCATTAACATTCAGAACTACAATACATTCTGTATTTGTACACCAGAAGGATCACTACAATCATAGAGTCGACACTCAGCAATGACATACACCCTGTGTCCCAAATGACACGCAATTCCCTACATGGGGCTCTGGTTAAAAGTAGTGCACTATTTAGGGAATAGGATGCCATTTAGGATGCAATATTATCAGACAGGAAAACAGTGATCACGGAAAAATTGACTTTCGGGAAACAAGTGTTGCTCAATAGTTGTGGATTGCCCTGTGTCGCGGAACACGCACACTGGCACACATACAAACAGTAAATTGGGTCAGGGCCATGTATGGTGCTGAAAGGACGATTAACACAATTGACGGAGTGCACGTACACACACGTAGATATACATACAGACACACAGACAGGCAAGACTTAGGTGACAGACAGATAGACAGACAGACAGGAATGGGTGACAGCAAACAGAGTTAGGTGTCAGACAGTTAGGTGTCAGACAGACAGAGTTAGGTGTCAGACAGACAGAGTTACTCTAGGTGACAGACAGATAGAGTTACTGTAGGTGACAGAGACAGACAGACAGACAGAGAGGTGTCAGACAGAGTTAGGTGAAAGACAGACAGAGTTAGGTGAAAGACAGACAGAGTTAGGTGACAGACATTGGTGTCAGACAGAGTTAGGTGACAGACAGACAGAGTTAGGTGACAGACAGACAGACAGACAGACAGACAGACAGACAGACAGACAGACAGACAGACAGACAGACAGACAGACAGACAGACAGACAGACAGACATTGGTGTCAGACAGAGTTAGGTGTCAGACAGAGTTAAGTGACAGACAGACAGAGTTAGGTGACAGACAGAGTTAGGTGACAGACAGAGTTAGGTGACAGACAGACAGAGTTACTGTAGGTGACAGACAGACAGAGTTACTGTAGGTGACAGACAGACAGAGTTACTGTAGGTGACAGACAGACAGACAGACAGACAGACAGACAGATGTTAGGTATCAGACAGAGTTAGGTGTCAGACGGAGTTAGGTGTCAGACAGAGTTAGGTGTCAGACAGAGTTAGGTGACAGGTTTGAATGGTTTGATTTGTTGTGGTCTCAGCCTCAGTTCAGTCGTTATGGACCAGAGGGACGGGTCACAAGTGGGAGGTTCTCTCTTGAACTTAAGAATGATCTGGTGTAAGGAATATGGCGGAAACTCCCTCAAATCCTTACTAAAACCAACACAATGCTTTCCATTCCATGGAGGGGTAGTGAAACCGTGCACTCTTCAGGGAAAATGGGGAGAAATGGAATACAGTCACTTTGTGAAAAGGGAGAAAGTGGGGGAGGAGAGAGGGAAAGGGAGGAGAGGATGGAGGGGACAACATTTTCACAATCCTCATTGTTTAAAAAACATAAAAAGGAAAGTCACCAACTGAAACAGTTTTCACATACTGTGTTTTCTACGACTCAAATCCATAAATACAAAACACACACCTACTTACACGCACGCACGCACACACACACACACTTCAGTTATAGTAGATAGCATGCTGGTAGCGTAGAACCCCCTAGAGGAGGAAAGAAGCGACACACACACAGCTGTCACACATTGTCCAACTGCACAACATCCAGGGGTTCTCTGACAGCAGGCCCCGCCCCTTTACTGCTGTTATTGGCTTGGTTGCCGTGGGAACCTTGTCTTTGTAGCAGGGAGATGGAGGAGGGGCTAGATGTAGAAGTGAGAATGATGGCAGGGATCAGGTCGGTTAGGCATGTGGAAGAGACACGCCCGCTAACACCCTTAGACTTCTTCTCCTCTCTGACATCATCCAGCTACAGAGAGAGACAGTGTGATGTCATTCTCACTGCATAATACCGTTACATTCATTAATTTGATTGGCTGATTGACTGGTTGGTTGATTGATTGCTACGAGTGTTTGAACTATACAGTACATGCCTATACATCTGCACTCACTAATGGGATAGGCCACTGGACAGAACTATCATTACAGGATTCGACAGGGCACTGGGAAGATGCATTTGATTGGTCAGGATACTTACAGTAGCAGGAAGGATATTGGTCAAACCAACGACCTCAGACATGGAGATGTCCTCTGGCTCTCTCAGCATCTGGAAAGGGAAATCATGGTCAAGACAGACAGACAGACAGACAGACAGACAGACAGACAGACAGACAGACAGACAGACAGACAGACAGACAGACAGACAGACAGACAGACAGACAGACAGACAGACAGACAGACAGACACGAGAACAAAGACCCTAACAGTGTAGTCTGCATGTAATGTATCACATGGGGATTACAAGTACCAGATTACCAGATGACAGAACAACTAATCATGTATGTGTGTGTGTGTGTGTGTGGATGAGTGGATTAAATAAGAAGAACTGTAATAGAGAAACTGACTATAGTGTGACAGAGACAGAGAGCAGTGGGAGCTTTATCTCAGTGGGCTATTGTGATTGTGAAACACACAGTAAACATAGGTTCTAAGTACAGATGTAGGATCTTAATTTGAGGCAGTTTGCTACCGAAGGAAAAATAATCCTGCAGCAACATAATTATGTGGATTATAATTGATGGTCATTTTTGTCTGTGTTTTTCTTAAGGTAATTCTGAAATTTGGAAAGTGGAAATTAAAAGCCTTTCTAAACCTGGAATGTTGTCCTGCAACAAGTGATCAAATTCAGATCCTACATATGTATGTAACCTAGACACACACACACACACACACACACACACACACACACACACACACACACACACACACACACACACACACACACACACACACACACATTCTGACACTCACAGTGACGTGTTGCAGGCGGCAAACAGCAGGGTCAGAGGGGGACTGAGAGGCTGTTTTCTCAAACACTCCTGAGTCACGACCTTTCACCTTCAGGGAGCAATGACCTTTTGACCTCTGGGAAGAAGTAGGTTGGAGCTGGGTCGCATCACTGGACACCTGACGACTGGCCGGACGAGAGAAGTGTTGTGCCTCCGTGTCCGTAAGGCCCTGAGACACAGACAGACAGACACACACAAATTAGAGACATACATTTGACTTTGCACTCATTTACAATTACATTTGAATCAGCTAGCAGACGCAGATAGTGCATTTATCTTAAAGCTAGGTAAGACAACCACTTATCACCATCGAAAGTAAAATGTAGAGCAGATATCATTAAAGTCAGTGCTAATAAGAAAAGACAAGTGGAAGTGTCCGGAGGTACTGGGGCACTGTGAGATTATTTGAGATACTCTTAGAAGACGTAGGTTTTCAGATGTTTTCGGAAGATGGGCAGGGACTGACGTTAGGCAGAAGCTGGTTCCACCATTGGGGTGCCAGGACAGAGAAGAGCTTAGACTGGGCTGAGCTGGAGCTGGCCCCTCATAGGGGTGGCAGGACAGAGAAGAGCTTAGACTGGGCTGAGCTGGAGCTGGCCCCTCATAGGGGTGGCAGGACAGAGAAGAGCTTAGACTGGGCTGAGCTGGAGCTGGCCCCTCATAGGGGTGGCAGGACAGAGAAGAGCTTAGACTGGGCTGAGCTGGAGCTGGCCCCTCATAGGGGTGCCAGGGCCAAGAGGACTCCAAATGTCTAAAGAGAGAGAGAGTGAGGCAGGAAGACTCACTGATTCGCTGTCAGATAGGGAGGAGTGGCGGGGCTTGCCAGTCTTGCCGGGGTCAGATGTTGTACTGGTGAGTGTTGATCGACGAGTGGAGGACATGAAGCTGCTGCTGCTATAACGATCTCTGGTAGGAACACACAGCAACACACCCATAAACGGAATGTACCTACTGATAGCTAGCCTGTATCGGGGAGAGAGAGAGAGAGAGAGAGAGAGAGAGAGAGAGAGAGAGAGAGAGAGAGAGGAGGAGGAGAGGGAGAGAGAGGTTAATTGCATTGAGCTAGAGAGGTGATAGGAGGCTTAAGATTGTCTAATGTACGGTATAATTATAATTCCATCTGACATCGATTTCTAATTATCATAAAGACTATTAAAGGGTTAGAGGTTAGAGGTCACTCTAGGAACGGATTAGATACATAGATTAAGTGTTTCAATTTCTGCAGATTAAAAAACATGCTCCGGAGAATGTACGCACACACTGTAATCTTTGCTCCTCTGTGGTTCATCTATCAAAGGTTGAAGACTGAAAGGGGAAATCTGCAGTCGCTACCTCCATTCTTGGATTTATACATTAATAATATGTACCCGTTGGTTCTTCAAGAATAAAACTTGCCCTAAAAAATGCCCCATAAGCTTTGTTTAACTGTCGTACCCCATCAGAACTCAAATTATATAAGCTTTTTTTTTTTTTTAAAGAAACAGTCAAAAGCATGTTTACATATACTGTATTTCCACATTATGAGGTTGGAATAATGCTGTGAAATTGTGATAATGCTGATAATGCCGATATAGTGTAAGAGCTGTTTGAAATTTCAGTTTGTTTTGATGGGATGGAGTTTTGGCCTGCCTGGTGACATCACCAGGTGATAAATTAGTTCATAGACCAATAAGAAAGAGACTTCTCTGCCAATAACAGATGGTTTTCAATTTCCCCGCCCTACTCAGACCTACTTCCAGACAGTCCTAGCTAAATTCTTGCTTGAGGAAATAGCTCTTTTTGTTTATTTTTGACCATTTTAATTTAAAACAATCACAGCAAGGTACTTCACTGTTAACCAGAAATTATTTGAGATGCGATAAAAACGGCTGCATTGGACCTTTAATGGTAACAAACACTATATAGCCTCAAAACATGGTTAAAACTATAATGTTGACATCATAGAGGGTCAGTCCTTTAATCCAGAGCTCTGTCTATGAATTTGAGTGTGCTTACATTTCTCCAGCCCCATCCCTCAGATTTTAACCGAACCAGTGGCGGGGGGGAAACGCTTTGTTATTGTGTCAACTGCGGATTGCCACTGTAAGGGTCACAAGTGTAGTCAACATACCACATTTGGTCTGTGTCTCTTTTAGATGTTAGAGGTCACCTCGGACTCACTGAGTCATTACTGACACACACATAAGGTTACTACGGTTACACGGAGAACGAACATGGGTCAGACAGATGCTAGGTCAGCTACTTATTGAACAGCACCCTCTTTTTAATCTAGCTTAGTTCATTGGTAGTAGTCACATCAACATATACAGCAGAAGTGTTTAAAGATAATATGTGTACCTGTATTTAAGGTGTGTGATGGTGATGTGTGTACCTGTATTTGAGGTGTGTGAAGGTGATGTGTGTACCTGTATTTGGGGTGTGTGATGGTGATGTGTGTACCTGTATTTGGGGTGTGTGATGGTGATGTGTGTACCTGTATTTAAGGTGTGTGATGGTGATGTGTGTACCTGTATTTAAGGTGTGTGATGGTGATGTGTGTACCTGTATTTGAGGTGTGTGAAGGTGATGTGTGTACCTGTATTTGGGGTGTGTGATGTTGATGTGTGTACCTGTATTTGAGGTGTGTGAAGGTGATGTGTGTACCTGTATTTGGGGTGTGTGATGGTGATGTGTGTACCTGTATTTGGGGTGTGTGATGGTGATGTGTGTACCTGTATTTAAGGTGTGTGATGGTGATGTGTGTACCTGTATTTAAGGTGTGTGATGGTGATGTGTGTACCTGTATTTGAGGTGTGTGAAGGTGATGTGTGTACCTGTATTTGGGGTGTGTGATGTTGATGTGTGTACCTGTATTTGAGGTGTGTGATGGTGATGTGTGTACCTGTATTTGAGGTGTGTGATGGTGATGTGTGTACCTGTATTTGGGGTGTGTGATGGTGATGTGTGTACCTGTATTTGAGGTGTGTGATGGTGATGTGTGTACCTGTATTTGAGGTGTGTGATGGTGATGTGTGTACCTGTATTTGGGGTGTGTGATGGTGATGTGTGTACCTGTATTTGAGGTGTGTGATGTTGATGTGTGTACCTGTATTTGAGGTGTGTGATGGTGATGTGTGTACCTGTATTTGAGGTGTGTGATGGTGATGTGTGTACCTGTATTTGAGGTGTGTGATGGTGATGTGTGTACCTGTATTTGGGGTGTGTGATGGTGATGTGTGTACCTGTATTTGGGGTGTGTGATGGTGATGTGTGTACCTGTATTTGAGGTGTGTGATGGTGATGTGTGTACCTGTATTTGGGGGGTGTGATGGTGATGTGTGTACCTGTATTTAAGGTGTGTGATGGTGATGTGTGTACCTGTATTTAAGGTGTGTGATGGTGATGTGTGTACCTGTATTTGAGGTGTGTGAAGGTGATGTGTGTACCTGTATTTGGGGTGTGTGATGGTGATGTGTGTACCTGTATTTGGGGTGTGTGATGGTGATGTGTGTACCTGTATTTAAGGTGTGTGATGGTGATGTGTGTACCTGTATTTAAGGTGTGTGATGGTGATGTGTGTACCTGTATTTGAGGTGTGTGAAGGTGATGTGTGTACCTGTATTTGGGGTGTGTGATGTTGATGTGTGTACCTGTATTTGAGGTGTGTGAAGGTGATGTGTGTACCTGTATTTGGGGTGTGTGATGGTGATGTGTGTACCTGTATTTGGGGTGTGTGATGGTGATGTGTGTACCTGTATTTAAGGTGTGTGATGGTGATGTGTGTACCTGTATTTGAGGTGTGTGATGGTGATGTGTGTACCTGTATTTGAGGTGTGTGAAGGTGATGTGTGTACCTGTATTTGGGGTGTGTGATGTTGATGTGTGTACCTGTATTTGAGGTGTGTGATGGTGATGTGTGTACCTGTATTTGAGGTGTGTGATGGTGATGTGTGTACCTGTATTTGGGGTGTGTGATGGTGATGTGTGTACCTGTATTTGAGGTGTGTGATGGTGATGTGTGTACCTGTATTTGAGGTGTGTGATGGTGATGTGTGTACCTGTATTTGGGGTGTGTGATGGTGATGTGTGTACCTGTATTTGAGGTGTGTGATGTTGATGTGTGTACCTGTATTTGAGGTGTGTGATGGTGATGTGTGTACCTGTATTTGAGGTGTGTGATGGTGATGTGTGTACCTGTATTTGAGGTGTGTGATGGTGATGTGTGTACCTGTATTTAAGGTGTGTGATGGTGATGTGTGTACCTGTATTTGAGGTGTGTGAAGGTGATGTGTGTACCTGTATTTGGGGTGTGTGATGTTGATGTGTGTACCTGTATTTGAGGTGTGTGATGGTGATGTGTGTACCTGTATTTGAGGTGTGTGATGGTGATGTGTGTACCTGTATTTGGGGTGTGTGATGGTGATGTGTGTACCTGTATTTGAGGTGTGTGATGGTGATGTGTGTACCTGTATTTGAGGTGTGTGATGGTGATGTGTGTACCTGTATTTGGGGTGTGTGATGGTGATGTGTGTACCTGTATTTGAGGTGTGTGATGTTGATGTGTGTACCTGTATTTGAGGTGTGTGATGGTGATGTGTGTACCTGTATTTGAGGTGTGTGATGGTGATGTGTGTACCTGTATTTGAGGTGTGTGATGGTGATGTGTGTACCTGTATTTGGGGTGTGTGATGGTGATGTGTGTACCTGTATTTGGGGTGTGTGATGGTGATGTGTGTACCTGTATTTGAGGTGTGTGATGGTGATGTGTGTACCTGTATTTGGGGTGTGTGATGGTGATGTGTGTACCTGTATTTGAGGTGTGTGATGGTGATGTGTGTACCTGTATTTGGGGTGTGTGATGGTGATGTGTGTACCTGTATTTGGGGTGTGTGATGGTGATGTGTGTACCTGTATTTGGGGTGTGTGATGGTGATGTGTGTACCTGTATTTGGGGTGTGGGATGGTGATGTGTGTACCTGTATTTGGGGTGTGTGATGGTGATGTGTGTACCTGTATTTGAGGTGTGGGATGGTGATGTGTGTACCTGTATTTGGGGTGTGTTATGGTGATGTGTGTACCTGTATTTGGGGTGTGTGATGGTGATGTGTGTACCTGTATTTGGGGTGTGTTATAGCGTATATAATAGGGTTGTGGATGGCAGAGGCTTTAGCAATGGCAGCAGGAACAGAGTTCATGTAGGGAGTCAGCATGTCAGCATACCTGGAGAGAGAGAGAGAGAGAGAGAGAGAGAGAGAGAGAGAGGAATAGAGGGATAGAAAAAGATGAACTCAGAGAACACATTAAAAACAGCAGACTTCCTTACACACTCACACATACAGTTGAGATGGGTAGGTACCATGATCAGACACAAACACACACACACACACACCAAACAAACACACACACACACACACACACCAAACAAACACACACACACACACACACACACACACACACACACACACACACAAACACCAAATACACACACCAAACAAACACACACTACACACACACACACAAACACCAAACACACACACCAAATAAACACACACCAGACACACACCCACATCACACACACACCAAACAAACACACACCACAAACACCAAACACACACACCAAATAAACACACACCACACACACACCCACACCACACACACACACCACACGCACACACACGCCATCCTACCCTGCGAAGGCGGTGAGCGCGACACAGGAGTATGGAGCCCAGGAGACGACGTAGAGCAGGATGACGATGAGAGCTATCTTGGCCGTCTTCCACTCACTCCTCATCTTATGCATGCTCTTCACTGAGTCCCTGGAGCCCTGGTTTATCTTACGTACAGCCCTGCAACACACACACATTTACATATGACCATTACTGACAGTGGTCATCAGTGAATTATCAGCAGGAAGTATGGATCAGTAATCTATAAGAGCGTTAACATCAATACTAATACCACTCAGGTCACCTGTGATAGTCAGTATTCGGCGTACAGAAAGCATGGATTATTGAGTCATTATTAGTTTTACATTTGAGACATGACTCGTGCCGTTGTTCTGTAGAATTTGTGAATTTTGTCTCTAGTATAATAAATTCTATACAGTTTATACTGGATTATGCATACATCTTTCATAGCTGTAAATTCGTTATTTATGCTCCATCCATCTTGCATGTTCGAATCCAGTAGAAATCCAGTATATTTTAGTTTTAAGCCTTTCCCAAACTTTAACCCTTACCTTAACCATCCAGAGTTAATGCCTAACCTTAACCATCCAGAGTTAATGCCTAACCTTAAGAATTCAGAGTTAATGCCTAAACTTAACCTTAAACACTTTGAAATTTGATGTTTGTACAACTTAGAAATGGTTCAATAGTGTGTGTGTGTGTGTGTGTGTGTGTGTGTGTGTGTGTGTGTGTGTGTGTGTGTGTGTGTGTGTGTGTGTGTGTGTGTGTGCTTACCTCGTGGCGCTGCGTACTGCGATGAAGATGCAGATGTAGCAGTAGATAATGATGAAGAGGGGGATGAAGAAAACGAAGATGAAGAGCAGCATGGTATAAGAGCGGACGGACGGTGTGAACGTCATGTAGTCCCAAGAACACGAAGTCATCAACCCCTCTGGGACGTATGCACCTGACACACACACACAACACACACACACACACACACTTAGATATACACACACTGAGAGTTTGTGTATCCCTCCGACACACAGAGCTATAGCGATTGTGTGTGTTAGTGTGTGTGCATGTGTGAGTGTGTGTTGTGTGTGTGTGTGTGTGCGTGCATGTGTTTGTGTCTGCGTGTATGTCCGTCTGTCCGTCCGTTCGACTCACTCCAGCCAAAGAAGGGTGGTAAGGACCAGAACATAGAGTAGAGCCAGGCAGCAGCCATGACGTAGAGGGCCCTACGTCGTGACATCACACCCATGGACGCCAGCGGCCGTGTGATGACAAAGTAGCGGTCCACGGCGATCACCAGCAGAGTGATCATACTGGTCATCCCAAACAACGCTCCGCAGAATGCATACAGCTCACACGCTGGAGGGGCAGAGATTAAGAGAGAGAAAGGTGGGGTATAGAGAGAGATAGAGAGAGAGAGAGAGACAGAGAGAGAGACAGAGAGACAGAGAGACACAGAGAGAGACACAGAGACACAGAGAGACACAGAGAGAGACACAGAGACAGAGAGAGACACAGAGAGACACAGAGACAGAGAGAGACAGAGAGAGACAGAGAGACACAGAGTGAGAGAGAGAGAGAGAGAGAGAGAGAGAGAGAGAGAGAGAGAGAGAGAGAGAGAGAGAGAGAGAGAGAGAGAGAGAGAGAGAGAGAGAGAGAGAGAGACAGAGAGAGAGAGAGAGATCAAAAGTTAACATCAAGGAGCATGATCAGAGAGTATGATACATTTAGATCTAAATGATCTGAGGTCAGTTTTGCCTTTTCCCAATAATACAAACAAAGCTATATATAAAGGTAATCTCTATACAGTATACTGTAGTTAGAATGTTAGGATGTGGAGAGGGTAATCTGATTCTAGATCACTGCCTATGGTATGGTGATAGAATCACTACTGTAGGTATTTATCATCAGTCCCTCGCCTGTCCTTCTCTGTTGTTTTACAAGGTGACCTGCTGCCTACCACAGAAACATCACTCTATCGTAAATATAATGCATGAGAACAGCCCAAACACACGCACGCGCACACAGACAAGCACCATTGTATTCACAACAATCTGTCAGCACAGCACGCAGCGCCATGGGAATGTGTGTGTGTGTGTGTGTGTGTGTGTGTGTGTGTGTGTGTGTGTGTGTGTGTGTGTGTGTGTGTGTGTGTGTGTGTGTGTGTGTGTGTGTGTGTGTTTGTTTGTTCAGAGGTCAATTGTCATTGCAACCTCCTGACAAATGTATGACCATATTAGAGACACATATTACACAGATCCACAAAGAATTTTGATAAACTCCCATATCTACTGGGTGAAATACCACAGTGTGACATCACAGCAGCAAGATTTGTGACCTGTTGCCACAGGAAAAGGGCAACCAGTGAAGAACAAACACCATTGTAAATACAACCCATATTTATGTTTATTTATTTTCCCATTTGTACTTTAACTATTTGTACATTGTTACAGCACTGTATATACACATAATATTACATTTTAAATGTCTTTATTCTTTTGGAACTTCTGAGTGTAATGTTTACAGTTCATTTGTATTGTTTATTTCAATTTTGTTAACTATCTACTTCAGTTTCCCATGCCAATAAAACCCTTAAATTGGAATTGAGAGAGAGCGAGAGAGAGAGAGAGAGAGAGAGAGAGAGAGAGATCAAAAGTTAACATCAAGGATCATGATCAGAGAGTATGATACATTTAGATCTACATGATCTGAGAGAGACTACAAACAAAGTAACAGCCGAAACGGCAACCACATCTATGGTTACCTTTCTCTCCAAAGATCCACCTGTTGTGCATGCTGTTGATGAAGAAGATGGGGGTCTGAGTCACACACATGAGGAAGTCTGTCAACGCCAGGTTAATAATGAACATGTTGGCTGGAGTACGCAAACTCTTACTCCTGGCGAGAGAGAGAGGGAAGGAGGGAGGGGGAGGGAGGGAGCGAGATGGAGAGTGGAAGAGGGAGAGGAGGAGGGGGTCAGGGTAGTGAGAGAGAGGGAGAGGAGGAGTCAGGGTAGTGAGAGAGAGGGAGAGGAGGAGGGGTATGAGGGTAGTGAGAGAGAGGGAAGAGGGAGAGGGAGAGGAGGAGGGGGAGTCAGGGTAGTGAGAGAGAGGGAGAGGAGGAGGGGGAGTAAGGGTAGTGAGAGAGAGGGAGAGGAGGAGTCAGGGTAGTGAGAGAGAGGGAGCGGAGGAGTCAGGGTAGTGAGAGAGAGGGATAGGAGGAGGGGTGTGAGGGTAGTGAGAGAGAGGGAAGAGGGAGAGGGAGAGGAGGAGGGGGAGTCAGGGTAGTGAGAGAGAGGGAGAGGAGGAGTCAGGGTAGTGAGAGAGAGGGAGAGGAGGGGGGGTGTGAGGGTAGTGAGAGAGAGGGAGAGGAGGAGTCAGGGTAGTGAGAGAGAGGAGGAGAGTGGAGTTAGGGTAGTGAAGGAGAGGGAAAAGGAGGAGGAGGAGGAGGAGGAGGAGGAGGAGGAGGAGGAGGAGGAGGAGGAGAAGGAGGAGGAGGAGTCAGGGTAGTGAGGGAGAGGAGGAGGAGGAGTCAGGGTAGTGTGGGAGAGGGAGAGGAGGAGGAGGAGTCAGGGTAGTGAGGGAGAGGGGGAGGAAGAGAGGGTAGTGAGGGAGAGGGAGAGGAGGAGGAGGAGTCAGGTTAGTGAGGGAGAAGGAGAGGAAGAGGAGGAGTCAAGGTAGTGAGGGAGAAGAATAGGAGGAGTCAGGGTAGTGAGGGAAAGGAAGAGGAGGAGTCAGGGTAGTGAAGGAGAGGAAGAGGAGGAGTCAGGGTAGTGAGGGAGAGGGAGAGGAAGAGGAGGAGTCAGGGTAGTGTGAGATAGGGAGAGGAAGAGGAGGAGTCAGGGTAGTGAGGGAGAGGGAGAGGAAGAGGAGGAGTCAGGGTAGTGTGAGAGAGGGAGAGGAAGAGGAGGATTCAGGGTAGTGTGAGAGAGGGAGGACATTTACATTATTGTTCTCATTTTCTTATCTTCTGTTCTCAGTGATAAATTACTACATTACTACATTACTACATTAGCAGCTACAGTGCATTCAGAAAGTATTCAGACCCCTTGGCTTTTTGAAAAACATCCCCACAGCATGATGCTGCCACCACCATGCTTTAACGTAGGGATGGTGCCAGGTTTCCTCCAGACGTGACGCTTGGCATTCAGGCCAAAGAGTTGAAGCTTGGTTTCATCAGACCAGAGAATCTTGTTTCTCATGGTCTGAGAGTATTTAGGTGCCTTTTGGCAAAATCCAAGCGAGCTGTCATGTGCCTTTTACTGAAGGAGTGGCTTCCGTCTGGCCACTCTACCATAAAGACCTGATTGGTGGAGTGCTGCAGAGATAGTTGTCCTTCTGGAAGGTTCTCCCATCTCCACAGAGGAACTCTGGAGCCCTGTCAGAGTGACCATCGGGTTCTTGGTTGGTCACCTCACAATCCTGTCTCGGCGCTCTACGGACAATTCCTTCGACCTCATGGCTTGGTTTTTGCTCTGACATGCACTGTCAACTTTGGGACTTTATATAGACAGGTGTGTGCCTTTCCAAATCATGTCCAATCAATTTAATTTACCAAAGGTAGACTCCAATCATCTCAAGGATGATAAATGGAAACAGGATGCACCTGAGCTCAATTTCTAGTTTCATAGCAAAGTGTCTGAATACTTACGTTAATATATATTTTTTAATTATACATTTGCAAAAATGTCTAAGAACCTGTTTTCAGTTTGTCATTATGGGGTATTGTGTGTAGATTGATGATGCACATGTTAGACTGACTGATGGCGCAGTGGTCTAAGGCATGGCATCTCAGTGCAAATCCAGGCTGCATCACATCTGGCTGTGACTGGGAGTCCCCTAGGGTGGCACACGTTTGGCTGTCATCGTAAATAAGAATGTGTTCTTATCTGATTTTCCTAGTTAAATACATAATGCTGCAAGGTAACAAAATGTGGATAAAAGTCAATAGGTCTGAATGCACTGTATGGCCCTGCTGTTATAACCTGAATACTTGTGTTTGAACATATAACACATTCAGTCACACATACTCTTTTAGTTCTACACAAATACAGAGTCAGAATAACAGTTAGACACTTTATTACACATACAGTGTACTTTACACTCATATGAAGGCCTAAAACCTGTGTTATAGCATTCTTATGACACTAGTGAGCTTGCACCTGCAGAAGGCATTATAGGGCTTTAAAGAAGCATGAAAGCATTCTTATGAATGCGCATAGCAAGATTTGCGACCTGTTGCCACAAACACCAATGTAAATACAACCCATATTTATGTTTATTTATTTTCCCATTTGTACTTTAACTATTTGTACATTGTTACAATACTGTATATACACATCATATGACATTTGAAAATGTCTTTATTCTTTTGGAACTTCTGACTGTAATGTTTACTGTTCAATGAAAGCATTCTTATGAACGCGCATACCTGTTTTATATAACAACCCTATGAAGGGTAGTATCGGCAGAAAGTGATATAACACCCATTTTGATTGATTGGTTGGTTGATTTGTTGATTGATTGATCTCGTACCTGCAGAAGGCGTACATGACGAGGAAGTTTCCCACCATGCCCGTGATGCCGACGGCGAGGATGAAGGACCCGAGGGTGTAGTGGTGGTGGTCTGGGACGTCCACCGTTGGGAAGGGCCATCGCGCCAACATGGCAACCTAGAGAGAGAGAGAGAGAGAGAGAGAGAGAGAGAGAGAGAGAGGGAGAGAGAGAGAGAGAGAGAGAGAGAGAGAGAGAGAGAGAGAGAGAGAGAGAGAGGGAGAGAGAGAGAGAGAGAGAGAGAGAGAGAGACGGGTGATTGTAATTATGAAACCAATAGAAATAACCTGTGCTATACTGCATGTTCCTGTATAGTTACTTGAAGTTAATTCAAAGTTTCACCCAGAAGGTCTTTGTCAGGATGATAGTAAACGAGGTATAGACAGTTGAAATGTTGCCAGCCCCAACCTAGTCTCTCTCACAGCACCATGAGTCTGTTGAGGGAGGCTACATATAAAACCATCTACTTATATTCCTTTCATATTACATATTTATACCCAGCAAGAGATTCTGGGAAATTGTTGAATTAGTGCACACTGCTTCTTTGAATTATCAAATTATCAAATCATGACATGACTATAAAGCTGTGAATGATCAAACAATGAAATAAAGCTTTTTTTTAACAAAAACTGTCATTATGTCTCTCTCTTCCTCTAAAGACTCTTGACTAACTCAGATAATTATTAAGTAATAATGCCAGAGAACACTGGCTTCGAGAACATGATCACTTTTATGCACCAGGTTACCAACATATTCAAATAAAAACATTATTTGATGAATTTATTTATACTATTTCATCCTTCCAAGAGATAAAATCTAGGGTTGCTACCCAAGCCGGCTGGTTGTTTGTTCTGTCGGATCGGTAGCCAGACCCAGTCGTTAAGTATTTTTGTTCTGTATCTATGGTCGCAACCCAGTCGTTCGTTCTAAATGTTCTAATGCCATACTGGCTGGTAAAGTTCTTATCCCTTTCTTGCTAGCTAGCCAACTACGGCTAACTTACAGTCACGTCAAACAGTCCAGCCAGAATAACAGCAAAGTAGCTGCATTTGTTTAAGCTGTTTTCTAGTGACATTTATTTTGGATACATTCATAAGAATGAGCTAATGAGGCGCGATTTCGCCTGGCATAGAAAATGTTCTCTCTCGTCAGGACACTGTACTTCAGGGGAGCTAGCCAACAACACATCTAACACAATCACTTCAAACTGAAGCTGGAAAGACAGCAAACTAGCTGTATTTTGTTTCGTTTTACCAATTTTCTATTGACATTTCTTTGTTTATACCCATAAAATGATGCTGATTCATGATTTCGACTGGCTGAGAAACGCTGCCTGTCTCTCTCGTCCCGACACGTTCATTACTATGGGACAGCTGGAGATCAAATTTCAATATTGAAACGATGTTGCAAATGTCCAAGAGACAGACAGCAAGGTTTATACAAATCCCCACTATTGAAAACGAATTGCTAGTCTAAATGAAATGTGAGATAATGTCTAGATGCTTTTTACAGTGGAGATCAAGTTTATAAATTGCCTGGCTGGGCTGATGAGACAGTGGATTGTGCAGTGAAATGGAACAGAGTAAATAGGCATTTCAACGTCATAGCTTTAGCTGGTGGTAACTTGTGGAATAGACACCTGCTGGAATGCGGTTTTAACCAATCAGCGTCCAGGATTAGACCCACACATTGTATAACTGTTTATATTACTTCCATTGTCTAACAAATAGAACACAGTGGGCGTTTGACGGTTCTATTACCTTCAGTTACAATTGTATTCCGACATGAACCGAACCTTCCTCTTCCACTCCTCTCTCACTCACAGTTGCACAGAAAGAGCTGTGAACAAACATTGCCCCCAAACATTATAGAGACTCATTTTATTATAATTTATTTTAATCTGCTACATTTTTAATTATCACTAAAAGAGCAAATAACCCTTTTGTGAACTGTAAATAACCATTAAAGAGCTCAAATGGTTCTTTGAGTCAGTATGGTTCAACATAGGACCATCACCCTTTCCAAAGAACCCTCTTTTTTTGTATGTATTCTATAGTATGCAAAGCTGCATTTAAGCCAATGAGTAGAAGACAGAAAGCTTTTTAGCATCAGTGTTAATCCTAAAGTCGTTCACCACTTTGACCAGTGCAGTCTCTGTGTTTTTGGTGGGTACGAAAACAAGATTGGAAGTATTCCGAAACATAATCCCTGCTGACCTATTCTGACCTCTAATAAGAACTAGGGTCAATGCACTCTGTCTCCATGGATACACACACAAGTGCGCACGTAAACACATATACACATTCTTCTGTGTTAGAGTAGGCAGGGTGCCTGTGAATGAGTCGGTCAGCTGTGAAGGTGCTGAAATCAATTTCCAATATCTGTGTGTTTGTCTGAAGAAGAGCTACGGTGGGGGGCAAGGACAACTATTGTTGGCCCTCTTTCTCATTCCGTTGACAACAAAATCCCAGCTCCATGTAATATCTAGGAGTTCAGCCGGAACTCACCCACTTCCTCTCTTTAATCCCTCTGTGTGTGTGTGTGTCTGTGCGTGTGTCTGTGTGTGCGCACATGCATGTACGTGTGTATCGTCAACTGCCCCACATCTGTGTCCTTCAGATCAAACAATAAAACCGCTGTGGGTTGGGGCTTGAGTAATATAACCCCTCTCAAATTCATAAACAGAGCTATGGATGTAGGGACTGACCATCCATTATGTTTTGAGGCTATAGTGTTTGTTTACGTTGACTTTGTTTGGAAACATTGGCGCCAAAAAAGCATATATTTTGGGTTTGAAAGTTGAAGTAAGCTTGTGAGGCATTTATAAGTTATATTCTTCAAGAATCAATGTCGATATATCTTTAATTTAACAGTCCAAAAATGTATGTAGCAACTGCAGAATGCCCCGTTAAAGCCTCAGTAGAATCTCTAACTCAACTGCAGAATGCCCCTTTAAAGCCACAGTAGAAACTCTAAAGACAAGGTTAAGGTTAGGGTTAAGGTTAGGGTTAAGATAGTAAAACAAATGTGTGTGTGTGTGTGTGTGTGTGTGTGTGTGTGTGTGTGTGTGTGTGTGTGTGTGTGTGTGTGTGTGTGTGTGTGTGTGCTACATTTAGAGTTAGAATTAAGGTTAGTTTTAGAGGTTGGGGGCTAGGGGTTAGGGGTTAGGGGTTTGGGGTTAGGGGTTAGGGTTAGGGTTAAGGAAAATAGGATTTTGAATGGAAATAATTGTTTTGGTCGCCACAAGGATAGTAAAACAAACGTAAAACAAAAAGTCTAACCATAACCCAGGCAGAGGCCCGACGGAGAAACATTGAAGCGTTAACTGCAAGCTACACACACAGCTTTTTTGGCTGACATATTCTGTCACTAAAACTGGGCTGGGACTGTGTGTGTGTGTGCAGGGTTGGGTAGGTTACTTTTTAAATGTAATCTGTTACAGTTACTAGTTACCATCCAAAATTGTAATCAGTAACGTAATTTTTGGATTACCCAAACTCAGTAATGTAATCGGATTACTTTCATTTACTTTTGGATTACTTTCCCCTTAAGAGGAATTAGAAGAAGACAAAAAGGATCCATCAAACACATTTGGTGTGACATCATAGTGGTCTCTGATTGGTGGTCAGACTCACTCAGGTGGAACAAACTTAAACTTGCGCCTTTTTTCAATACTGATTTCAATGTCGTTGAGAAAACAGAAAACTGCCATAATGTTTCCCTCTTCAAATATCCTTTCTGAATTTGAAAGTAATCCAAGACGTAAATCATATAGTTTTTCAAAAGTATCTGTAATCTGATTAGAATATTTTTGCCGGTAATTTCATTGATTGCAGTTACAGTTTTTTGTAATCAGATTACATGTCCTCAGTTACTCCCCAACCCGTGCGTGCGTTGTTGCCTGTGTCTGTGTGCACTGTGAATGCATGCAAGTGTGTTTTTCCTTGTCAGCAGGTGGTAAATGTTAGTGTGTGAGCTACCAAAATGCTAATTAGCAGAGACAAAGGGAGGAGGAAGTAGAGCAGGAAGTAGAGCAGGAAGTTGAACCGGAAGTACAGCAGGAAGTATGCCCGGAAGTAGAACAGGAAGTAGAGCGGGAAGAAGAGCAGGAAGTAGAGCCGGAAGTAGAACAGGAAGGAATAAGAGAATAAGAGGATGTTGATTGATGGACCTGAAATTCTACTGTCACACTTTTGCAGCTCCAACCTCTTTAACCTGTACCTAATCCCTACCCTAACCTTAACCAAATTTGAGCCCGTCGAGGTTCTTGCGTCACTGAAAGCCTTATTTTTTACAAGTAAATGTCATGTTTACGAGGCATGTTCCTTTTGGTAATGCTTATTTATTTGTTCCAAAAATCCAATGTTTGTGGCTGTTGGATTAATGTCAAATATCAACCTGAGGTTGATTTGCCAAACACACAACACACAACCAGTGAATGTAGCCTGAGGGACGAGGTATGCGGCAGAGCTTCAGTCTGTCAGTCATGCACAGTGAACCGTGTGTGTGTGTGTGTGTTGTTGTGATTGGAGCAGAGGTATTGAGGGTGTGGTATTTTCTGTTAAATAAATAAAAACATTTTTTGCAAAGATTAGCCTACGTTTTGCATCTTTCCAGAAAATGTTTGTTGTGATTGGAGCTCTGGATTTGGTATGCTGCATTTTATAAACAGAAATAGCAGAGATGTGTTTTGGAAATAGCAACACGGATTAAATATGATGATGTTTGCCTTTGGGTGCATTGTATAGCCAGATATGTCACCTTCATATGAAGAAGCACAATGATTTTGGTGCCTGAACAGGTAAAATAACACACACTCATTTAGTTCTACACAAATATAGAGTCAGAATAACAGTTAGATACTTTATTACACATACAGTGTACTTTACACTCATATGAAGACCTGTGTTATAGCATTCTTATGACACTAGTGAGCTTGCACCTGCAGAAAGCATTTTTCGATCCAACATATGAGGATGAATAAAGTGCCTATAGAAAGTGTAACGTTTGATCAGGCACCAGTCCATTAGAGGGAGCCATCACCTGAATATTGAACTCTGTTACTTCCTGTTCCTGCCACATCAATTCATGTCTTGTCATTTCCTGTCAGCCTGTATTTAAGCCATGTGCTATCACTGCCTTATTGCGAAGTATTGCTAGTTCTCTGCCTTACTAAGTGTTCGACCATTCTCTATTGATGATTACCGTTATGACCATTGTTTTGCCTTTTGACTCACGCTTTTAGATTGCTGATTTTGGATTTGTCTAACATTGGATTGCTTTACCTGTGCTTCGACCAAGGCCTGTGACCAGACTACGAGTAGTGACTATTGTTTGGATTTGATGCTCAGATCCTTTAATAAAGACCCGCTTATGGATTCCACTCAGCCTACATCTTCCTTACAGAAAGTCTACACCCCCATTTTGTTGTGTCAGTTTCATGCATTTAAATAAGGATTTTCTTCCACATCTACACACAATACTCCACACTTTTAAAGAGTATTGTATTTTTATATATACAAAATACAAAACTGAAATATCATTATTGGATAAGTCTCAACCCCCCTGAGTTAATACTTGGTGGAAGCACCTTTGGCAGCCATTACAGCTGTGAGTCTGTTGGCATAGGTCTCCACCAACTTTGCACAACTAGATTTGGCAATATTTGACCACTCTTCTTTACAAAACTGTTCAAGCTCTGTCAATTTCCTTGGAGAGACAGCAATCTTCAAGTCATTCCACAAATGTTTGATTGGATTTAGGGGTGGTGACTGAACCACCCAAGCATCTTTACCTTTATATTCTTCAGCTGTAGCTTTGGCTGTGTGCTCCGGGTCATTGTCATGCACCGGGTCATTGTCATGCTCCGGGTCATTGTCATGCTGAAAGGTGGTCTTCCATTCCAGTTTTTCTGTACATTGCTCCATACATTTTTCCTTCCATGCTTCACACTAGGGATGGTGTTCCTTGGGTTTGCGCCAAACGTGACTCTTTGCATTTGTGCCAAAAAGTTCCATTTTTGTTTCGTCAGACGTAAAAACTTTTTGCCACGTGGCTACAGAATCTCCAGTGTTTTTTGTTTTTTTGCATACTTCAAACAGGATTCAAGGTGGACTTTCTTGAGTAATGGCTTCCTTCTTGCCACTCTAGAATACATTTGTGGAGTGCTTGGGATATTGTTGTCACAGTCTGTAGCTCTTTCAAAAGCCTGTAGCTCTTTCAAAGTTGCCATTGGACTCTTGCTAGACTCTCTGATCAGTATCCTACTGGCTCAGTCATCCAGTTTAGAGGGACGGCCTGATCTAGGCAGGGTCATGGTGGTGCTATACACCTTCCTCTTTTCAATAATCTCCATGACCGTTCTCCAAGGGATATTCAAGGCCTTTGAAATCTTTTAATATCCATCCCATTTTTACATTTACATTTTTACATTTTAGTGGAGTGTGCGGAGGAGCGGGTGACATTGGAGAACTTGGGAAGGCGGGCTGCAGTGTTCTGGATAAATTGCAGGGGTTTGATGGCACAAGCGGGGAGCCCAGCCAATAGCGAGTTACAGTAGTCCAGACGGGAGATGACAAGTGCCTGGTTCAGGACCTGCACAAGTGAGTCACTGCTTTGATGTTTGCAGAGAACGACAGGCTGTTGTCCAGGGTCACACCAAGGTTATTTGCACTCTGACAAACCATGGAGTTGTCAACCGTGATGGACAGGTCTTTTAGTGGGCAGGCCTTTCCTGGGAGAAAGAGCAGCGCCATCTTGTCAAGGTGATAGGAGAGACCATGTGATGATACGACGGAGCCGAGTGACTTATAGAAAGAAGAGGAGAGGGCCCAGAACCGAGCCCTGGGTGACACTGAGTAAGTGGTTCAGACACAGATCCTATCCACGTCACCTGGTAGGAGCAGCCTGCCAGGTAGGATGCAATCCAAGAGTATGCAGAGCCTGAGACGCCCAGCCCTGAGATGGTGGATAGAAGGATCTGATGGTTCACGGTATCAAAGGCAGCGGATGAAAACAGAGAATAGAGATTAGAGATTTAACTTGGGTGGAGCCTCCGTGACACAGAGAAGAGCAGTCTCAGTTGATTGAACCGTCTTGAACTTGAGTAGTTAGGGTCAAGAAGATCGTTTTGAGGGATAGTGAGAGAGTTGGTCAGAGACGGCACGCTCAAGTGTTCTGGAAAGAAAAGAAAGAAGGGATACAGGTCTGTAGTTTTTGACATCAGAGGAGTCGAGTGTTGGTTTCTTGAAGAGGGGAACGACTCGGGCAATTTTGAAGTCAGAAGGGACGCAGACAGTGGTCAGGGATTAGTTGATGAGGGAAGTGAGGAATGGGAGGTCTCCAGAGATGCCTTTCCACAACTTTGTCCCAGAGTTCTTTTGAAAACACTACAATTTAGCACAGATGGAGGCCAATTAAGTTGGTGTGTGATTTTGAAGGTGATTGGTTACATACACCTGAGCTTATTTAGAATTGCTTTTACTAGGGGGTGGACACTTATCCAACCAAGCTATTTGATTTTTTTACTTTTTTTAATTGAAATCCAGAATATTCTCCTCACTTTGAAGTTGTGGGGTAGGATGTCTAGATCAATGGTAAAAACATATTTTAATGCATTTTAATTGCAGGCTAGAAGGCAACAAAAGGGTAGCATTTTAAATGGGGGTGTACATTTTCTATAGGCACTGTATAAAAATATATATGATTCACATATCATGTAAGGATATCTATTGAAATTATGATTATTTTGTTTTAATAAGGATGCATAAATGATCAGGTAATGGCTACGGATATTATACATTTCACAAAATATGTGGATTAGTTCATGCCTATGTGTAAAGGCTTTACAAATACGCAAGTCTTGAACGTATCTCACCCCAGATATCTCCCTTGACTCCTACGGTGGCAGGGGGTTTCAGAGGTCAGGATTTGATCCATATAGATACTGTCCCATTATTATTCGTAATGGGACAGTATCTATATGCATCAAATCCTGACCTCCGAAACTGCTCTGTATATTAAAATTAAGGACAAGCGTATCTGGAGTATGTCTACTCCTTATATCTAATAAAATGTCAGATATATAGATAAAGATATACCCTGATATTGAGCCTTTTTACCCAGTGACCACTTAATCAAGTGTTGTGAAACACCTTGCCAGGGACTGGGAGCCCTACCGGAAAAAGGTTGAAAACACTATTTCTGTGTTTCGAGTTCTGTTTAATGCAGAATAAGATTATTTTTTCTTTTGGTGTCGTTTCATCTCTCTAAAGCCTCTAAACACTATTATACTGTTACAAATTTTGTTCTAGTGCAGAAATGTATTACTTTTTTGAAGTATTTTTAGGTTTAACATTGATTTATGTATCTGTTTAACCCATTTTACCAGAAATGTTGAGCACCACACTCAATCCACCAGCAGTAATTAGAGGTTTAACTCCACACATTGCAGGATAATATACTTCTCTCTAAAGTCAAAAGTTGGAAATGTGTGAATGGTTGGTCTCACCATTGAATGTAATTATGCTTGACGGTTTTGGTATCCATTCATCAAGATTACGCCTCAGCTTGCAACAAGCTGCTTGATACTAATATAGAAGTATTCTTACAACATTGTGTAAAATAATCATAAAGTCCTCCAAAAATTATTACTAATTATCCTCAAGAAACAGAGCCACGTGGCAAGATAGGGAGTGCAAAATATTAAGTTGTATTATTCATAAATATTTTGGTAAAATTAAATTAACAAGTCATTGAAATAACTTGCATTAATTTTTATTAAGTATATGTTGGTTGTTTTATTTGTCAATTTCAATTGACCCCAGTTAAATTTTCAAATATTCTCCTTCATCATCAATCAATATTTAGACTTGCATTTATTTTACCCATTTTTCGTAATATTTAATTGGTAGTTACAGTTGTCCCATCACTGCAACTCCCGTACGGACTCGGGAGAGGCAAAGGTCGAGAGCTGTGCGCCCTCTGAAAAACGACCCCGCCAAGCCGCACTTCTCGACACAATGCGCACTTAACCCAGAAGTCAGCGGCACCAATGTGTCGGAGGAAACACCGTACACCTGGCGACCGTGTCAGCGTGCGTGCGCCCGGTCCACCACAGCGCGATGGGACCAGGACATCCCAGAAGGCAAAACCCTCCCCTAAACCGGACAACCAACTGCGCGTCGCCTCATGGGTCTCCGGTCGCAGCCGGCTGCGACCCAGACAGGACTGGAACCCGCATCTATAGCAACGCAGCTTCCGCTGCAATGCAGTGCCTTAGACCACTGCGCCACTCGGGAGGACCTAACATCTCAATTTCTGTAAGAGAGACAGCCTGCAAAAATAAAATAAAAAATGCTGTCTTTTACATACACTGAAACACCGAGTGTTTTCGCAAAACACTCTCTTGTTGAACTCGTGGAGCCGACAGATATGGCAGCTCTGCTTGGAGTACTTCTATTATGTTTAAAAAAACACTTTCAGTGTATAATAATAGTTAAATTGGGTTTACATTCAAACACCAGATCTCAGGTTAGGGACACTACTTGTCATGGTTTAATTTCACAATCATAAAGTTTTGAGTATTTCTATATGTACAGTGTAGAGGAGACATCTACTACAGAAGACAAAACACCCTCATTGTAACCCAAACTAAAAGTAACCTGAGGCGGGAACAGAGGAGACAAAAACCCCTCATTGTAACCCAAACTAAAAGTAACCTGAGGTGGGTACAGAGGAGACAAAACCACATAATTGTAACCCAAACTAAAAGTAACCTGAGGTACAGAGGAGACCAAAGGAGATCTCAGACATTAAATTAAAAACAACATGTTTTAAACCTGACCCTGATTGCATAACCTGCCTCTTTATAGGCCATGTGCATAATAACTATGTAGAAGGTGGTGGATAGATTAGTGTTCTTGTACTGTATTACAGTACATCAATAAAGAACTCAGCCACAGGACTTTCCATTTTATTTGGTTTATTAGGATCTCCATTGGCTTTTGCAGAAGCAGCAGTTACTCTTCCTGGTCCACAAAACACTGATACACTGATAGACAAGGACAGTCACACAAATTCAATACACAACGGCATACAAACAATACCACCAAAAAATAAGTAAACAATACAATTAAAAAATAATGTTTGTGTTAGAGTGTGTGTGTGTTTGTAAGCATGTCCCTGCCTTTCCATGAGATGTTGTTCAATCCATTTCTTAAAGGTAATTTTGCTGTTTGCTTTAGTACAAACACAGCTTTTGCACACAGGACCTCTCACAAAAAGAGCTGTGCACAAACCACTCCCCGAAATATTTGAATGAGCCACCCCTGACGCTAGATTTGAACGATCACTAAAAGAGAAAATAACCCTTTCTGAACAGCTAAGAACCATTGAAGAGCTCAAAGGATTATTTAAATCATTGTGGTTCCACATAGAACCATCACCTTTGTAAAAGAAACACATATAAGATTAAACTAAAAAACTAAAAAAACATGGAAGATTAAACTAAAAAACTAAAAAACATGGAAGATTAAACTAAAAAACTAAAAAACATGGAAGATTAAACTAAAAAACTATAAAAAGCCAATCTCCAGAGCTGCTCATGGGACACACTGTAACGCACCACGTCCCAGCGGGCTTAGCGGTGGACGCAGGGAACGGGGCATCCCGTTACAACGTCAACCCCTCTATATAGGCTCCCATGGATTTGATGTAGGCTAGGTATGATATGTAGCCTAACACATGTTTGATCGCTGCCTTCTAGTGACAGGTCTCTCTCCTAAAAGAGATGCCCCCCGTGTTATTATTTTTTTTTTGCCAAAGAGAATTACCAAATAAACGATAAAGAACTTAAATGAAGTAAATCACTGAACAGTCAACCAGCCAAAGTAGTGTCTGCCGGTAACTTACCGAGGTGGACGCGGGCGGCAGCTCCATCAGGCGATGCGCGCTTACAGAGCTGATGTTCCAAGGCGCGAGAGACGGGTCTGGTCTGGCGACGCTGCCCGCCTTGACTGGCGAGCGCGAGCTCATTCTTACCACGGGTGTCAGTCAAAAAATCTAGAGAGACAGAGACAAAAAGGGAGGAGGGAAACCCCGTTAGTAGTAGAGTGCTCTGCTTCAGTGCTCTAGCCACAGCATCACGACCCTTGTCTTCCATAAACACAGAACAGACTAAGACCAGGGAGTGAGAAAGCGCTGACATTCACTCAGTAATGCTCTCTCACTCTCTTTCACCCTCTCCCTCTCTCTAGCTGCACGTTCACGTGCACCTCCGCCATGTGCACAAGTGTCCCAAAGCTGAGGGAGTGAAAATGATGTAGGGAGTCAGGACTAATTAGACCCTGTGATAGGCATTTCAACCTAGCCAGCTGCGAAGTGGAATCCCATAAGGCAGGGATCATCAATTGGATTCAGCTCATGGCCGATTTTTTGGTTGCTTGGATAATGGGGGCCGGAACCTAATTACACATATTTTGTAGACTGCAAATTGACGCAAGAAGCCCAAACAGATATAATGTTTGACTTAAACATAATAATTTCTGACCTTGCTTATGATTGTATACAATCATGTGTCTTTCTAGTATTCATGGGAATACTTGGTAACAGATTTATTAACTTAAAATCACTTGAAGCTGATTTCCTGGTGTGTTTGCAGTCTTTTATGTCCAACAATATATAAAAAAAAGTGGTATTTTATTGTATTTTATTCGCTCAGATAACTTGGGGCCAAATGAGACCACCCATAGGGCAAATTCAGTTGGGGAACCCTGCCATAAGACATCATGTTATTTTTGAGTTTATTTCTGAGTTTGCACAATTGAAGCTTTCCGAATTATATGCCACATGTATGTGTTTATGTCGGATTTCGAGACTTGACACAACTTTTACTATCTTGTAAAAAAGGGGGGATTAGTTAATTTGTATTTCATGCTGTTTTATTCCTATTTAAAAGTGAAACATTAATTGTATCATTCAAGTCACTAGTATGTCCTAAGTTCTATTTTTAACCTTTATTTAACTAGGCAAGTCAGTTAAGAACTAATTCTTATTTACAATGACAGCCTACTGGAGAACAGGGGGTTAAGTGCCTTGCTCAGGGGCACAACATCAGCTTTTTACCTTGGGATTTGATCAAACAACCGTCAAGTTACTGGCCCAAAGCTGTAACCACTAGTCTACCTGCCACCCCAAGATGAAGTTGATGGGTTTATTGATCCCCTTGCTACTCTCTGGAAGTCATCCTTTAATTTTGGTCAGCAACAGGTGACAACAGAGGGCCCTCTGAGCGAGTTGGTATAGTGATTAATTGAATCACTCCCCCCACCCTCTCTGTCAGTCAAATTAAACTAGAGTAATTGTAAGGGAAATTAATAGTAATCACAATTATCAATAATAATAGTTTCCCTCCTCCAACCATCTCCTCGCTCCCTCTGTCTCTGTAGGGAGTCTGTAGACAACACAAAGAAACCACACACTACACTCTAAAAAATGAATGACTAAAAACAACCCAATTTGGGTTATTTGGTAACCCAGTGCTGGCTAAATAGTAGACAGAACACACACTGGGTTATTTTGACTGAGACAGATGTCTCATGTTCCATGAACATGTTGAGCTTTTGGATTACCCAAACATGGGTTAATTTCACCATCAGTTTCACAATCTGTTGTTTTTTTAACCATCAGTTGGGTGACCCAGCAGCTGCGTCTTTTATAATGTAATCCATATGTAGTACATATGTTATATTCAGGAGTCATAGCCTATTAGGGGAGTGCCTTTCAATTAGTTATTTTTGGCGACCCGTGAGAGTAAACATCATTCCTGTTCATAAAGTTATGTTTGTACACTGCACATTTTAATTGTCCTTGAATATTTTTGCTCATTACATATTTTAATCTAAATTTTACATTATTATTTAAATATGCCAACATTGAGATACAATGTTAGGATATGTATTATTTACATATCCCGACATTGGCATATGCATTGGCACTTTAGGAACTCAAACACTTGTTTAAGCCTCATTAAAGCGATACTTCAGGATTTTGGCAATGAGGCCCTTTACCTACTTCCCCGGAGTCAGATGAATGCCTTGATACTATGTTTATGTCTCCGTGCTCAGAATGAGGAAAGTTGGAGGCAGTTTCGCGAGCCAGTGCTAACTAGCTTTTGCACAATGACTGGAAGTCTATTTGTATCTACTAGCATGCTTTTATAATGTATGATGTATGGATGTGTATGTCCCATTGTAACCTTTCTCCAGTATATGTGCTGTGTGTATGTGTGCTAACTGTGTGTGAGTGAGCGAGTGTACGCTATGTATAACAGAGACTACAGCCATTGTTAACACAGGCTTGTATTGTATTGTAGTTGGTAGATAGATTAGTGTTGTTGTTAATGGTTCTGTTGTTTTGTCAGACCCCCGGACCCAGACCTGATCCTCTTACAGTATACAGCACATTTCACACACACACACACACACACACACACACACGCACGCACGCACACACACACACACACACACACACACACACACACACACACACACACACACACACACACACACACACACACACACACACACACACACACACACACACACACACACACACACACACACACACACACACACACACACACACACACACAATGGACTCCGGTCAGCCCTAAGCAGCTGATCAACATTACCCCGAACCTCTGTCATGAGACTGATTGACCAACAGAACTTCCTGGAAGTTCAGTTCAACTGAGACTGACTTATAGGCATATTTACTCAGAAGAGTAGTCAAATCTCAGACATTCAAAGATGAATGAACGCACACACTGAGATGCATCACCTTGAGGTCATGTGTTCTGAGAGATTTTGTGTGAGAGTCAAAAATCAAGGTTCTTTTGGATCACATAACCACAGACACCAGCCTGGCATCAGAAACATACAAAGCATAATATACATATTTCTCTGCACCTCCAAGATGTAGGATTATGTACTAATATTACTCTAGACAGAAACAAAAGTAGGGAGATTGGTCAGAGAGGATGGGTGGGCATATAACACGACCGTGTCTATCAATCCAAAGGTTGCGTGTCTGGTCAGGAACAACTAGCATTTTAGTTAACTCCTCCCCTAACCCTGATTCTAACCGTAACCCAATTGGTCTAACCTGCTACGTACGTTTTTCTAACCTTTGTCATTTTAGTTCTCCTACCCTTTTATGTAAATTTATTTTTTATTTATTTCACCTTTATTTAACCAGGTAGGTCAGTTGAGAACAAGTTCTCAGACCTGGCAAATGATCCTAACCTTTGTCATTGGTTCTCCTAACCACCAATGTTCTCTCCATAATTCTCCTTTATTGGTGTAGGGGCTGTGCTTGGCAGAGTTGGTGAGGTTATATCCTGCCTGGTTTGGTCCTGCCCGGGGGTATTGTCAGGGTATTGTCAGAGGGGGCCACAGTGTCTCCTGACCCCCCCTGTCTCAGCCTCCAGTATCTATGCTGCAATAGTCTATGTGCCGGGGGCTAGGGTCAGTTTGTTAAATCTGATGTTATTATCCAGTGTCTTGTGTGAATTTAAGTATGCTCGCTCTAATTCTCTCTATCTCCCACTCTACCTCCTCTCCCGGAGGACCATGCTTCAGGACCACCTGCCCTGATGACTCCTAGCTGTCCCCAGTCCACCTGGTCGTGCTGCTGCACCGGTTTCAACTGCCTGCGGTTATGGAACCCTGACCTGTTCATTAGACGTGCCACCTTGTCCCAGACCTGCTGTTTTCATTTCGCTCTCGCTCTACCGCACCTGCTCTCTATTGCACTGAAAAGCCAAGTGACATTCACTCCTGATGCATTTACCTGTTGCAACCTCCACAACTACTTTTATTATTATTTGACCCTGCTGGTCATCTATGAACATTTGAACATCTTGGAGAAAGAACTGGCTTAAATGGCCATGAATTGTTATAAATCTCCACCCGGCACAGCCAGAAGAGGACTGGCCACCCCTCAGAGCCTGGTTCCTCTCTAGGTCTCTTCCTAGGTTTTGCCTTTCTAGAGAGTTTTTCCTAGCCACCGTGCTTCTACATCTGCATTGCTTGCTGTTTGGGGTTTTAGGCTGGGTTTCTGTATAGCATTTGTGACATCAGCTGATGTAAAAAGGGCTTTTGATATGTTACTACGCAACAAGCAACCTGGTCTCAGAGAAAGACGTATAATGTTTTCTACTATACATCCTCCAAGATGTATGATAAGTTACTACATCCAATTCGTACTCTATTGTACGACCAGGTAAGACATATGATGCTATACATCTTATAATTAGTAAGATATTGTGCGACCACTATTCCATTCATAATGTCACCTAATGTAACATAATATATCTTACTAAATGGAGGTCATATTTATGTACCAAATTCTACGAATTTCCCTGAGAACAGGTTGCAGACATAGGCAGAAGGCAGACAGTCCGAATGAATGGTTCTTTAATTATATTTTCTTGTTTAAAAGGAGGTTACAATATACTATACTGAACAAAAATATAAACGCAACATGTAAAGTGTTAGTCCCATGTTTCATGAGCTGAAATAAAAGATCCCAGAAATGTTCCATTGGCACAAAAAGCTTATTTTTCCTCTATTTTGTGCAAAATGTGTTTTTATCCCTGTTAGTGAGTATTTCTCATTTGCCAAGATAATCCATCCACCTGACAGTTGTGGCATATCAAGAAGCTGATTAAACAGCATGATCATTACACAGGTGCACCTTGTGCTGGGGACAATAAAAGGCCACTTTAAAATGTGTAGTTTTGTCACACAACACAATGCCAATTGGCATTGGCTGTTGACAGAGAATAGAATATACAGTTGAAGTCGGAAGTTTACATACACCTTAGCCAAATACATTTAAACTCGGTTTTTCACAATTCCTGACATTTAATCCTAGTAAAAATGTATTTTAAGAATGTGAAATGTCAGAATAATAGTAGAGAGAAAGATTTAGTTGAGCTTTTATTTCTTTCATCACATTCCCAGTGGGTCAGAAGTTTACATACGCTCATTTACATGTAAAAGTTTGTTGTAGCCTCTGGTGCATACACGATAGCATACGCATTATACAGACACGTACACACTATACACACACGTACACATGCATTTTGTGTTGTAGAATAGTGGCCTGAGGGCACACACTTAATGTGTTGTGAAATATGTTGTGAATGTATTGTCATGTTTTTAAAATTGTATAGCTGCCTTATTTTTGCCGGAACCCAGGAAGAGTAGCTGCTGCCTTGACAGGAACTACTAGGGATCCATAATACATTGAAATACAAATACAAATGAGAATAGCATGCTATTCAACTGCTATTTGTTTGGGGTGGAGATCTAATAAATTAAGGTTTGGTGGAGGTGTGTCAATAGTACACCGTATTCTGCCCTTGACTTAATTCCCTAATAATTCCAACACCTTTATGAGCGAGGAAACCATGAATAAGGTTTAGCGAACCTATTGGTTCCAAGTGGAAAAAGCATCTACTTTATTTTTTCAGATTGAAATAACACCATTCTCCATGCACTATTTTACAACTTGATAAGAGCTATTGATAATAGCTATTGATAAGAGCTAGGTAAATTAGTACTTTGTTTTAGATGACAGTGGCAAGAAAAAGTATGTGAACCCTTTGGAAATACCTGGATTCATAACATTTGATCTGATCTTCATCTACATCACAACAATAAACAAAAACAGTCTGCTTAAACTGGTAACACAAAACATTATTGTATTTCTCTTGTCTATATTGAATATATAATTTAAACATTCACAGTGTAGGTTGGAAAAAGTATGTGAACCCCTAGGCTAATGATTATACGTTTTCATGTCTTTGTTGAACACACTGTGTAAACATTCACAGTGCAGGGTGTAAAAAGTATGTGAACCCTTCGATTTAATAACTGGTTGACCCTCCTTTGGTAGCAATAACCTTAACCAAACGTTTTCTGTAGTTGCAGATCAGACCAGCATAAAGGTCAGGAGGAATTTTGGACCATTCTTCTTTACAAAACTGTTTCAGTTCAACAATATTTTTGGGATGACTGGTTTGAACTGCTAATCTTCCTACATTACCAATGAATCAAACCACCGTTTTCTTTCTATCGTACGTAAAGGCTCTAAAAACCTGTTTTTTTTTATGATTCATAAATATTCTAACTCTAAATAATCTACAAGATCAGAGGATTTTTTTTATCTACCAATTGGTGCTGAAACTGTGGGAAATATGCAGATATTTAGATGGCTTTCTTTCATTGATCCCTAATTTTCTGAACCTGTTCTCTCCATATATTCTAGTGAGTCTGTAGACAAAATTCTAACTAAAAGGTCCTCCGTATTTAAGGGGCTTAAGATAAATGTAATGAAATCCCTGTTGAATGAAAACTCCACAAGAAAATCTGTTGGCCAGCAAGTGGGAGGGTTTTCAGCAGTTGAATTATATTTATTCAGTGCACACAAGGGAACCACGTCTGCAAAGCCCTGTTACGCACCTTCATAAAGTAGGTCTGAATATCAACTACTGAGAAGTGCGTAGGAAAGGCAAGCGTAAGAAAGGTATCATTTCTTAAGTCGGAATCGGGCCCAATGAGAATAGTGCCATCCTCCTGCAGTAGTTATTGAGAAACTGTCACGGTGCGTCGGATATAAGGGACGATATACAGAGCGCTGGTGAAGTGTCATCCTTTTTATTTTGGAGATGGTCTCACGAGGCACAAAATAACAAAGGAGAGTGAAAATGAACAAAAACACAGTGACTTACTTGCAAGGCTACAGGCAGTGCAGACAAGCAGGAACAATGATCCACACACAGGTGGCTGTGTGTGGAGTCTAAATACTATCCCCAATCAGAGACAACGCTATACAGCTGTCTCTGATTGGGGATGATAATCTCCCTAATAGTGTGTGATGACTTGGTTGTGTGCCTCTCTCCTCCCCTAGGTGGGAGTAAGAGGCCTTACCACAACCAAGCCATCACAGTACCCCCCCCCCCAAGGTGCGGACTCCCGATCGCACACACAATCCCCCCCTTCCTGAAAGACAAAAAAAAAAAATGTCCAAAAACTAGGGGGGACATGGCGGGGTACTGAGGTGGTTGCTGGTGGGGGCTCCGGTTCCGGACGTGGCACAGGCTGTGAGAGTAGCTTCCCTCCTACCTCACGGTTGCACGCCCGGTCCGGTCCGGACCCCGGCGCGGTGGTTCCCCCCTCAGTACTCCCGCCATTCACCAAGTCCTGTCTGGACCCTGGTGCGGGAGCCCTCGACCCTGGAGAGGGGCTGACAACCGGCCCCGGACTGGGCACCGGTGGAGCGGACTGCTCCTTCCCTGGAGCGACGTAGACGACCGGCCCCGGACTGGGCACCGGTGGAGCGGACTGCTCCGGCACTGGAGCGACGCAGATGACCGGCCCCGGACTGGGCACCGGTGGAGCGGACTGCTCCGTCTCTGGAGCGACGTAGACGACCGGCCCCGGACTGGGCACCGGTGGAGCGGATTGCTCCGGCACTGGAGCGACGTAGACGACCGGCCCCGGACTGGGCACCGGTGGAGCGGACTGCTCCGGCACTGGAGCCTCCGTGCGAGGAGCCTCCGTGCGAGGAGTAGGCACGGGGCATACTGGACTGGGGGAACGCACCATAGGTCTGGTGCGAGGAGCTGGCACGGGTCGCACCGGGCTGGAGACACGCACCATAGGTTGGGTGCGAGGAGTAGGCACAGACCGTACCGGGCTGGGGGAACGCACCACTGGTCTGGTGCGAGTAGCTGGAACGGACTGTACCTGGCTGGGGAAACGCACCGTTGGGTCGGTGCGTTGAGCTGGCTCGGGTCGCGCCGGGCTGGGGAAACGCGCCGTTTGGCTGGTGCGCAGAGCAGGCGCGGGCCGTACCGGGCTGGGGAAACGCACCGTTGGCTGGGTGCGTTTAGCTGGTACGGGTCGCACCGGGCTAGTGTTGCGCACCGATGGTGTGGTGCGCTGAGTCGGTCTCCTCTTCCTCCGACTCTGGACCGGCGCTGGAGGCACCGGACTGGGAACTGGCGCTGGAGCACGACTGTCCCTGTCGTGCCTACTCCAACGCCAATCCCCATCCTGTGAGGGCTCCTCCGGGAACCCCCACGAGTGAGGGAACAGAAGCACATCGTCGTCGTCTTCCTCCGACTCCTCTCTGTACTCCTGCTCCCACGGCTGTAGGGGCTCCTCCTGGAACCCCCACGAGTGCAGTGGTCGGGGCTCTTCTCCCTCGATCCCCGACCACCCCCATAGCCCCCCCCCCAAAATCAGTTTGAGGGGTTTTCTGGGCTCCAGGCTGGTCCTCAACTCTAGCCCGGTGACGTGTCCTCCGTCTCCGGCGCCTAGGCTGCTCCGGACCCCAGCCTTCCTCCACCGAGCGATAATAAGAGTGTTCCTCCTCGGTAATTACCGAGGAGGATATCTCCTAAAGTTATCCCCCGTTGCGTCCCAGGGTGGTGGATCATTCTGTCACGGTGCGTCGGATATAAGGGACGATATACAGAGCGCTGGTGAAGTGTCATCCTTTTTATTTTGGAGATGGTCTCACGAGGCACAAAATAACAAAGGAGAGTGAAAATGAACAAAAACACAGTGACTTACTTGCAAGGCTACAGGCAGTGCAGACAAGCAGGAACAATGATCCACACACAGGTGGCTGTGTGTGGAGTCTAAATACTATCCCCAATCAGAGACAACGCTATACAGCTGTCTCTGATTGGGGATGATAATCTCCCTAATAGTGTGTGATGACTTGGTTGTGTGCCTCTCTCCTCCCCTAGGTGGGAGTAAGAGGCCTTACCACAACCAAGCCATCACAGAAACACTCTGTCATATCCAGGATGGAGTGTCATGCATTACACCCCTCCTGCAACCTGACTGCACCTGTCCATAACCTGTAACATTACAAACAGTGCATTCGGAAAATATTCAGACCGCTTGACTTTTTCCACATTTTGTTACAGCCTTATTCTAAAATTGATTAAATAGGTTTTTTCCCTCATCAATCTACACACAATACCCCATAATGACAAAAAAAAAACAGGTTTTTAGAAATTCTAGCAAATGTATTAAATATCTAGATCTGAAATATCACATTTACATAAGTATTCAGACCCTTTACTCAGCACCTGCTATCTTGCCATAACTGATTTGACAGATAAATATCAGCTAGATAGGCTAGCCAGCTGCAGCTATCATCAAGTTATGCTAGCTAGCTGCAGCTATCGCCAAGCTATGCTAGCTAGCTGCAGCTATCGCCAAGCTATGCTAGCTAGCTGCTTCTATCACCAAGCTATGCTAGCTAGCTGCAGTTATCACCAAGCTAGCCAGCTGCAGCTATCACTAAGCTATGCTAGCTAGCCGCTGTCAGCTTGGCTAAACACAAGGTCAGTGTAGGCTTTAGCCTACACATAGAACTGAATTAGCTGACAATCTTGAGATGGTGTGTCAGTCAGAAGGGGAGAAAACCTCAACTTCTCTCCATAGCAAAGCTAGCTTAGCTTACCTCACTGTAATCACTACTGACCTCAAGACCTGTGGGGGCGAGGGTCACAGAGTTGAACTCTGAACTCCAGGACAACAACGAGCTGTCAATTACTACTGCCACCCAATAAAATTCCTCTGAGATCAGGAGAGACCTCTTATTGGATGAACTTAACCGACCCCGCTGGGTCTCTGACTCTTTATGATAGAGAAAGGGCGGGGTAGAGAGAGAGAGAGAGAGAGAGAGAGAGAGGTGGTTAGAAAGAGAGTTAGACAAAGTACAGTGTACTAGTGTGTGTTAGAATGTATTAGAGAATGTTATTGTTGAAATTCAGGTCGTGCCTACATGAACTAAGCCGTTATTAAGTACTGTCTGAAATTATTTATCCTGCTCTTGGTATGCCTGTAGAGGATGTACAGGATGTTCTGCCTTGATCTTAGTCAGCTGTAACTCATAATACTTGATACTTGCACATCCCTCATTATTATTTGAATTCATTACATTTACAATGTTATTAATTTATGTTGGATTTAAGTTCTTGTGACCATTCATGATCTTAGTCAGCTATAAATTATAATACTTGATTGCACATGCCTTATTATCTTAAGAAGTCAGATAAAATACAATTTACTACTTTGGTAATTTACTACTTTGACAAATAGTCTGATCATGGGTCCTGTTGAGGACACACACACACACACACACACACACACACACACACACACACACACACACACACACACACACACACACACACACACACACACACACACACACACACACACACACACACACACACACACACACACAGGGAAGTAGGATAGAGGATTAGGAGAAGGTAGAAGGGGTTAGAGGGAGTTGAGGAGATGGGAGGGCAATAGGGGGAGACCGAGGAAGGCCTAGAAGGGAAGAGGAGGGGAAGGGTCATGAGACATCACATGTGGAAAGAGAAATAGAGAAAGAGAGACTGTCGCCTTTTGTTTATTGTCTTCCAGTCCTCTCCATCCATTATCTCAATCCCTCTCCCTATTCACCCCCCCCCCTCTCTTTCTCTCTCTCTCTCTCTCTCTCTCTCTCTCTCTCTCTCTCTCTCTCTCTCTCTCTCTCTCTCTCTCTCTCTCTCTCTCTCTGTGTCTCCAGGCTGTTTCCCCTGTGATCATTTGTCTGTAGAGATCTATAGAACAGACTAGATTACTTTATTGCCCTCTAGGGAGTGTTCCCATACAGTCACGATCAGTTTGCAATTACACACAGGCGCACACACACACACACACACACACACACACACACACACACACACACACACACACACACACACACACACACACACACACACACACAAACACACACACACACACACACACACTCATTCTGAAATAGAGTGTAATCTGTCTGATACAGACTATTACATACAATCCATTCCCTTGACTTTTTCCACATGTTGTTACGTTACAGCCTTATTCTATAATCCTTATCAATCTACAGACAATACCCCATAATGACAAAGCAAAAACAGGTTTTTAAAATGTTTTGCACATAAAAAAAAAAAAAAACATAAATATCTTATTTACATAAGTATTCAGAACCTTTGCTATGAGACTCGAAATTGAGCTCAGGTGCATCCTGTTTCCATTGATCATCCTTGAGATGTTTCTACAACTTGATTGGAGTCCACCTGTGGTAAATTCTATTGATTGGACATGATTTGGATAGCGCCGACACAGGATTGTGTTGAGACACAGATCTGGAAGGGTACCAAAACATTTTTGCAGCATTGAAGGTCCCCAAGAACACAGAGCCCTTCATCATTCTTGGTGGTTCCAAACTTCTTTAATTTAAAAATGATGAAGGGCTCTGTGTTACTAACAGAGCCCTTCATACTAACAGAGCCCGCTAACTAGCTAGCCGTTTCACACCGGTTACAGCAGCATAAGACATTATTTGACTCACGTTGTTGTGATGTGCTGGAACGGCGCTGTGGTCCTTCGTGGGCAAGTTTTGTCATCAAAAAGAAAGATGCCGGATTTACAATTCCGAGATGAATGACCGTTTAACACGTGTTTTCCCTTTTTGAGCTGTTTATTACCGACTTCCCAGTTGCAATGCTTGCAGTGCAACTGCAGGCGGCTTATGGTAGAGAAATTAACATTACATTATCTGGCAACAGCTCTGGTGGACATTCCTGCGGTCTGCATGCCTATTGCATGCTCCCTCGAAACTTGAGACATCTGTGGCACTGTGTTATGTGACAAAACTGCACATTTTGGAGTGGCCTTTTATTGTCCCTAGCACAAGGTGCACCTGTGTAATGACCATGCTGTTTAATCAGCTCCTTGATATGCCACACCTGTCACGTGGATGGATTATCTTGGCAAAGGAGAAATGCTCACTAACAGGGATGTAAACAAATTTGAGAGGAAGAAGATATTTGTGTGCATGGAAAATTTCAGGGATCTTTTATTTCAGTTCATGAAACATGGGAGCAACCCTTTATATACACACAAAAAGTTACATTTATATTTTTGTTCTGTGTATGTTAAGTGAAAGAGGGAAAATATGTTTATATTTGATAGTCCCCTACAGAAGGTTTATATAAAAATGAATAAAAATTAGAATAAAAGAGAATAAAATGCCTTCAGTCTACTCAGTGACGAATGATCAGTGGCGACCCGTCATTTAGGGAAGGTGCCTGTTTTGCATGTTATTTTGTCATTAATACGTGTCACATATCAGTTTGCAAAAAAATTACTACTGATAATAATAATAATAAATGAGTTAATAAAGCCACAAACAAACTTGGTCTCTTTCTTGCTTTCTTGAGTAAGGCAGCTCCAAAATGCTTTCTGTGGTGATGGAGCAGCCAGCGGAAAATACGGAGCGTAGGGATTGATAATGTTCTCTAGTTGTGCAGTGATTGGCTGAGTGTTCTGTCACTCATGGGGACACTACATCACCAAACAATCTACGGGTAGAGTCCCTTGGGTGCTGCCATAGAGTTACAGAAGTGCCCACCCAAGAAGGCTCAAAGTCATTGGCCACAGAGTTTGGCCACGACAGTAGCTTTGATTGGACTGATCATGTCAACATTATACTTTCAAAATCTTAGCTAGAAAGCTAGCGGTCATCATCATGAATCAAGTTGACTATCTACTGGCAAATCCTTTTCAATCCTTGTCATATGAAGAGAAATAATGAGGATAAATGACAGATAAAACGTATCGGTGCTCATCGGCCATCGGACATAAACATTACAACAAGTTGGAAATCGCAAATTCAACAATGTGAGGTTTGGAAGGAACCAGTGGCTAACTGGAAGCATTGCAAAGCAATCACTAGCCTGCTATTCAGTGGTGGGTGGGTGTGGTTCAAATCTGGGTTTAAGGGTGTCTTTTCTAAGCTTAAATGGATAAACATTCAACTATGGCCCTGATGTCAATCCAGCATGACCTCTGCTGTGGTCAAAACAACTGGATACTCCGAATTGGGAAATCTCAGACTTCAGTGAGTTCAAGACAACCAGGAAAAAAACCAAAATGTATGTAATATGCCAGGGAAATATGTATATTGTAGCTAAGACAGTAATACTAAGTGTATGTTGTGTAGTAAGCTGTTTGTAGCCCATGTGACTCACCCTAATAATTTGGTCGCTTTTCCCCTCATAATTTAGCCTGCTCTTCTGAGTTGGTGGTGCACATCAAATAAAATGTTACTGGTCATATACACGTGCTTGTGCTTCTAGCTCCGACAGTGCAGTAATATCTAACAAGAAATATCTAACAATTTCACAACATATACCAAATACACACAAATCTAAGTAAGGAATGGAATTAAGAATATATACATATATGGATGAGCGATGTCAGAGCGGCATGGACTTAGATACAGTAGAATAGTATTAAATACAGTATATACTTATGAGATGAGTAATGCAAGATATGTAAACATTATTAAAGTGACTAGTGTTCCATTTCTTAAAGTGGCCAGTGATTTATAGTCTGTGTCTATAGGCAGCAGCCTCTAATGTGCTAGTGATGGCTATTTAACAGTCTGATGGCCTTGAGATAGAAGCTGTTTTTCAGTCTCTGGTCCCAGCTTTGATGCACCTGTACTGACCTCACCTTCTGGATGATAGTGGGGTGAACAGGCAGTGGCTCGGGTGGTTGATATCCTTTATGATCTTTTTGTCCTTCCTGTGACATCGGGTGCTGTAGGTGTCCTGGAGGGAGTTATATTGACTACGTCCGTCCTAGCTCGTTCATTATTGTCTTAATCCAAATTACGGAATGCCTCTTATCCTCTCGTTGTCCCCTTATGCCATAGTTTGTACCCCTTATGCCATGTCAATTGTCAGTAGAAACCACATTTGTTTAAGCAAGTCAGCCACATCAGCTATGTTTTTATAAAAGGCAGTAAATGAGGCTGAATGAACTGTTTCGCTGCTAGACAAGGCTCCGCTGATAACCAGGTGTTGGGACTGCTGTTGGGACTCTGCTGTTGGGAAAGCTTTATGTAGGCCCTAACAGTTTGTGGGCACCGTTTGTCATCGTTATAGTGCAATTCATATATTGTTTAGTGTTTTGATGTTTACCCCATCAAGATTTACATGCTTTAATCACCACTGAGTGTGATAAGGACAAATATGATCTGATGGTAACTCTAATGTTCTCTCCGGTTTAAGTCATAACACACATGTTGTAACAGCCCAATGCCTACCAATGCAAATGAGGTTGCGTTCATTGACAGTATTCTCTCCAGCAGCGGACTAGAAGAATAAAAACCCTACTAAAGAACTGCTACAACCAGCCATCTGTCTAACAGGAAAACAGGATTCTTCTGGTCCACGGTGCTGGCAGGGAGTTCATCCTACATGGAGAGAGGGAGGGAGGCATGAATGAAGGTAGGGGGGGAGAGAGAGAGGAGAGAGTTCCTAAGCAGCATTAGATTTAGGAGAGGCAGGGATTACCAGCGGGACGAGAAGACGAGAATTGTCACTAATCCAACCCTAATCCCACACAAACACGATGTCGTGATGTGACATTCACTAATGTGATGACTGTTATTTATTGAATCAACAGACTGTGTTTTAATTGTTACCCAATTCAATTAATCATGTAACAATTAACTCATTAGGAATTTGGGGCACCATGGAAGTTGTTTAAATAGTTACCATCACCCGAATTAAACTCTTAGAAGATATACACTACCGTTCAAAGGTTTGGGGTCACTTAGAAATGTCATTGTTTTTGAAAGAACATCACATTTTTTGTCTATTAAAATAACATCAAATTGATCAGAAATACAGTGTAGACATTGTTAGTGTTGTAAATGACTATTGTAGCTGGAAACGGCTGATTTATTTAATGGAATATCTACATAGGCGTACAGACGCCCATTTTCAGCAACCATCACTCCTGTGTAGCTAATCCAAGTTTATCATTTTAAAAAGCTAATTGATAATTACAATTATGTTAGCACAGCTGAAAACTGATGTGCTGATTAAAGATCAATAAAACTGACCTTCTTTAGACTAGTTGAGTATCTGGAGCATCAGCATTTGTGGGTTAGATTACAGGCTCAAAATGGCCAGAAACAAATAACTTTCTTCTGAAACTCGTCAGTCAATTCTTGTTCTGAGAAATGAAGGCTATTCCAACCGAAAAATTGCCAAGTAACTGAAGATCTCGTACAACGCTGTGTACTACTCCCTTCACAGAACAGCGCAAACTGGCTCTAACCAGAATAGAAAGAGGAGTGGGAGGCCCCTGTGCACAACTGAGCAAGAGGACAAGTACATTAGAGTGTCTAGTTTGAGAAACAGATGCCTCATAAGTCCTCAACTGGCAGCTTTATTAAATAGTACCCGCAAAACACAAGTCTCAACGTCAACAGTGAAGAAGCGACTGTGGGATGCTGGCCTTCTAGGCAGAGTTGCAAAGATAAAGCCATATCTTCCTCTGTCCCGTTTCTGTGTCCTTTTGCCCATCTTAATCTTTTATTTTTATTGGCCAGTCTGAGATATGGCTATTTCTTTGCAACTCTGCAACATTACCTCATATCAGCCTCATTCTGAACGTCGCATACTCCTTGATATCTGCAAGAACCCTAACCTTACTTATGAATCAGCAATACACATATTGGCTTAATTATTTATTTATTAACTAACTAAATAATAACACAGAATACACACACACACGGTATCGGTTATTGATTAGAAACATAATTCAATGGAAACAGGTCCCTAGTGGACTAACATCAGCATGACTGTTGGTTATCAAAAGGGAGGGGTCAGAAAGAGAGAGGGAGAGGGAGAGGGAGAGGGAGAGGGAGAGAGAGAGACAAAGCGAGACTCAAACTTATCGCTGATACATTTGGAAACTACGCTTACATAAATCAGAGTACTCAGCACCCTAACCACCGCCCATTCGGATAAGAAATACAATGTATACATTTACGTGTAGATGTCTTTGTTCGTCGTCTATCTCTGTTGGACTCGATCGATCCTTCTATGGAAAAGGGGGGGGACGTTGGCTTTAGTGTCCCGTTCGGTGAAAGGCTCGGCTTGTCCACCAGAGGTCACAATGTCCTGTGTAGAGCTTCTCTGGTAGTGAAGTGGTTGTTATGGTCGTCTGAGATGGGATTCTCCTTCCCACCTTGTGTCTTTAGTCAAAGTTCTAGACTACTTTACATGCCCAGCCGCAGTCTGTTAATGCTAAGGTCTAGTGAGTTTATCTTTTTCTTCTCGTGTAGAGATTGAGAGTTTTAGAGTTTCCCACCATTTTACACGCCAGTAGCAATGTTCTGGTCTCACCATTTCAAACGCGTGGACTACCGTCTCACGTTTTTTGGTCTGAATGTACATTTAGTTTCCAAGGCTTTTATCCTCGGGTAAAAAGGGGGCATTCCATCATGCCAACACAATGTCTGTGCTCACTTGGGCGTGGTTACTGACCTCATTAGAAGAATAGAATCACATTTACATATTTTCAAAAATACTCTCATACTTAATTATATATTTCATACAACATTTAAATGTAAACTTGATAGATAGAAAATGTACACTTTCCGAGTTACAGATATTTCGTTACACCATCCTTAATGACATCACAAAATAATAAACAATATGACATGATTAGTCTTTAGATCCCCACTGACCATTCCTCACGTTCTTCTGTTAGGAATATTATTGTTCACTTTTTTAGGCATCAACACTCTCTAGACAAAGGCATTCCTTTGGTTGATAGTGAAAGGCAGAGAGAGAAGTCCCCCCCCCCCATCAGTCTGATCTCCCCATTCTGATCCTCACAGGACAGTCAAGCAAGACAACACACACAAACACAGTCCCAAGTGCACTTGATAGAGCTGACAACAGGTGGGAGCTAAAGTGCTTTTCAGAGAGAGAGAGCGAGAGAGAGAGAGAGAGAGAGAGTGCGAGAGAGAGAGAGAGAGAGACAGAGAGAGAGAGAGAGAGAGAGAGAGAGAGAGAGAGAGAGAGAGAGAGAGAGAGAGAGAGAGAGAGAGAGAGAGAGAGAGAGAGAACATAGCCTTGCTATTGACAAAGGCCGCTGTAGGCAGACCTGGCTCTCAAGAGGAGACAGGCTATGTGCCCACAAAATGAGGTGGAAACTTAGCTGCACTTCCTAACCTCCTGCCAAATGTATGACCATATTAGAGACACATACTGTATTTTCCTCAGATTACACAGATCCGCAAAGTATTTGAAAACAAACCCAATTTTGATAAACTCCCATATCTACTGGGTGAAATACCACAGTGTGCCATCCCAGCAGCAAGATTTGTGACCGGTTGCCACAAGAAAAGGGCAACCAGTGAAAAACAAACACCATTGTAAATACAACCCATATTTATGTTTATTTATTTTCCCATTTTTTCTTTAACTATTTGTACATTGTTGCAACACTGTATATACTGTATACATAATATGACATTTGAAATGTGTTTATTCTTTTGGAACATCTGAGTGTAATGTTTACTGTTAATTTTTATTGTTTATTTCACTTTTGTTTACTATCTACTTTACTTGCTTTGGCAATGTTAACATATGTTTCCCATGCCAATAAAGCCCTTAAATTGAGAGAGAGAGAGAGAGAGAGAGAGAGAGAGAGATGAGAGAGAGCGAGGGAGAGAGAGAGAGAGAGAGAGAGAGAATGACATAATCTGCACAGGTTCTGTCGGACCTGGACCCTGATAGTTAACCTAAACCAAAGGTCCAGATATCAGGATCACAAAAACGATTCTACTTGGACATAGTTCTATTAGAACACACCTAAAACTATACGTATCTATGACTAAATATCATGGCTGTGAACGAGCTTAGAGACAAACCAAGAAGAGCATGCTATGCCGTTCAAATAAACATTTTTAAGATCTGACTCAAAAAGTTACATGCTGAGTTGCAAGAGTGTATTGCAAGCGCCCCTCCTTTTTGAAAAAAATAAAAATAAAGCCATATGGTTTTACGGCCATCTAAAAACAAGCGACCCCAAAACATTTAATCACAAAGCAATGTCAAGAAATGAAACAAGGAAAGAGTCCCCTCAGCCAGCTGGTTCTGAGGCCCACTTCCAAGTTATCACAGAGCAATATATATATATATATATCACCTGTTGGAAAGACACCACAAAAAATCTAAACTTCAATGCTATTTGGCTCCAAACAGACAGTACACAGTAGCATACTACAGATGTAGGATCTTAATTTGAGCCAGTTTGCGACAGCAGGAAAATAATCCTGCAGCAACAAGAAATGTGAATTATTATGTGGATTAACTGCGTTCCTTAACACCGGCCAATTTAACCCGGAAGCCAGCCGCACCAATGTGTCGGAGGAAACACTGTTCAACTGGCGACCCGGGTCACCCCTCCGGCACCCAGCCCGCCACAAGGAGTCGCTAGAGCGCGATGAGCCAAGTAAAGCCCCATCTGCCAAACCCTCCCCTAACCCGGACGACGCTGGGCCAATTGTGCGCCATCCTATGGGACTCCTGGTCACGGCCGGTTGTAGCAGAACCCGGGAATTAACCCGGGTCTGTAGTAACGCCTCTAGCACTGCGATGCAGTGTCTTAGACCGCTGTGCCACTCGGGAGTCAGAAGCCTTTTTAAACCTCAAATACACTACGAGTTTAAAATGTCCTACATTGCAGGAAAGTTCTCCTGCAACAGGGTGATCAAATTAAGATCCTACATCTGTATATGACCACTGTGACTGATGAAAAACTCAGTGAGCACAACCTGGCCATAGGGATGTGCTCACTCTGCTCCCAGAGAGAGGTAGAGTTGCATTTCCTATTACACCGTGACAAATACACAATTAGGGTTAAGTGCATTCATTGCTGAAGGACACATCAACAGATTTTTTCAGCTAGTCAGCTCAGAATTCAAACCAGCAACATTTCGGTTACCGACCCCACACCGCTAGGCTGTCTGCCGGAAAGAGAATCTTTCTTTCCTAAAATTCTAATTCATTACAAAGAATTTGAAACTATAAAATATGAAGAAAAAATCTCATATTTATTGGTTGGCAAATATGTGGCCTCCTGCCTAGTGTTGCAAAGGGAGGGTATATTACCAGTAAACTAACAAAACTTAGATAACTTTCACTTTTTATATTTTGTATTTTATCACGCCATCTAGTGTTCTTTTTTTCTTTCTTCAATATACCTGTAATTATCTCTGGCCCTCTGTGTGGCTTTATCACATATAATATAATCAAATAAGATGATTTTCAAATAAAATGCAATGACGAAGCTGTAAAACATTATCCTAAATGCAAACCATCAACTTAGTGAACACTCTTGGTGTTTAATATGAGGGTTTCAGCATAAAATACCATTTATGTATATTTTGTACACTTTTTATTTTACTATATATCTTTGTTGTAAATGTTTTGACTCCAAACTGGTGGCAGTTACCATATACTACATAAACAAAAGTATGTGGACACCTGCTCATCGAACATCTCATTGCAAAAACATGGGCATTAACATGGAGAGGGTCCCCCCTTTGCTGCTATAACAGCCTCCATTCATCTGGGAAGGCTTTCCACTAGTTGGAACATTGCTGCGGGGACTTGCTTCCATTCAGCCACAAGAGCATTAGTGAGGTCGGGCACTCGCAGTCGGCGTTCCAATTCATCCCAAAGGTGTTCGATCGGGCTGTAATCAGGGCTCTGTGCAGTCCAGTCAAGTTCTTCCACACCAATCTCGACTAACCATTTCTGTACGGGCCTTGCTTTGTGCACGGGGTGTTGTCATGCTGAATCAGGAATGGGCCTTAGATAGAATCGTATAGATTGCTATGGTATGCTGTAGCGTTGAGATTTCCTTTCGCTGGAACTAAGGGGCCTAGCCCGAACCATGAAAAACAGCCCCAGACCATTATTCCTCCTCCACCAAACTTTACAGTTGGCACTATGCATTCGGGCAGAGTTCTCTTGGCATCCGTCAAACCCAGAATGGCAAATCATTATGTTTTCACAACCGATTGAAAAAACGTGACTAAACTGAATAAAAATAAGAAGAAACAATACTATGAAACAAAGATAAAATATATAAAGAATGACAGTAAAAATCTTTGGAGCGCCTTAAATGAAATAGCTCCACGATATTGCCACTCCTATTTGCCATATCTTCAATCTAAGCCTAATAGAAAGTTTGGGCCCTCAGGCCTGGAGGGAAGCAAAAGTCATTCCGCTACCCAAGAATAGTAAAGCCCCCTTTACATGCTCAAATAGCTGACCAATTACCTGTTACCAACCCTTAGTAAACTTTTGGAAAAAATTGTGTTTGACCAGATACAATGCTATTTTACTGTAAACAAATTGATAACAGACATTCAGCATGCTTATAGGGAAGGAAATTCAACAAGCACGGCACTTACACAAATGACTGACGATTGGCTGAGAGAAACTGATGATAAAAAGATTATGGGAGCTGTTTTTTTAGACTTCAGTGTGGCTTTTGACATTATTGATCATAGTCTGCTGATGGAAAAACGTATGTGTTATGCCTTTACACCCCTTCCATATTGTGGATAAAGAATTACCTGTCTAACAGAACACCGAGGGTGTTCTTTAATGGAAGCCTCTCCAACATAATCCAGGTAGAATCAGGAATTCCCCAGGGCAGCTCTCTAGGCCCCTTACTTTTTTCAGTCTTTACTGATGACATGCCACTGGCTTTGAGTAAAGTCTATGAATGCGGATGACTTAACACTATACACGTCAGCTACTACAATGAGTGAAATGACTGCAACACTTAACAAAGAGCTGTATTTAGTCAACATCCAAAAGGGATATAAAGTTTTATCAGCAGTGGAATGGATGTTGTATGCACATTTCAGTTGCTTGGTATGCTGTAGCGTTGCTTCGTGTATCAGCAAATTTGCTTGAGATAATCTCACTGCAACACTACGCCCATGTTTCTTGACATAGGCGTTTTCAAAGAACAGCCAGTTAAGGTGAGCTCCCTGCCCACTCAGCCTTCTAGCTCCGTGCCCACTCTCTTTTCAGACGTCCTGGTAGTTTGACATGACAGAAAAAGTAATTTTCTCAAATGTTTTGCATTTCTATCGTGAAAAATGTATGGGTGATGTTTTAGTCACTCAAAAGGTTATTTTACCTTGGAATCATAATGACTGTTTGGGACCTTTAAAACGTATTATTATCATTATTATTGTTGTTGCTGCTGTTATTGTCAATATCCTTATCACTACTACTACTACTACTACTACTAGTAATATTACTTTATACTGTTAGTCCGACCATTGTTGTTATATGTGTACTTTGACAATGTAAGTGATTTAATTTGCCATGACAATAGTCTATTGAATTGAATTGAGGAGATCCAGTGTAACCCAGTGTAACCCACATAATTTCTACCTCTCTGCAAAGGGCTAAACCTCTAGAGTCTAAACCGTGTCTAAGCCAAGGGAGGGGGGGTTCTAAGCTAACATATGGAATTGTTTTAAGATGGTCATACCAAGGATCATTTAGCTATTTGATTTAGAATTTTAAAACCCTTTAAAGTATCAAAAAATATTGGATGAAACTTTGAATTTGGCATTACTGCTATTAGCCAATAAAAACGCATTGAATAACAGATTCACTACATGGAACAACAGATAGTCCCTCCCAAAAAATCTAAAGGAAGTTTATTCTGAAGTATCTGTCCTATATATGAGAGATATAAGAAATATTTATCCCTTTATTTTAAGCACTAAACTATCTCCATATATACTTTCATTTATTGTTTTCACATTCAGACGAGTCTTGTGAGGCTTGTGGGCGCCTTAGGAGAAACGGAGAACGCCATTGTGTTCTTGAGAGTCTCATCTTTCAATAGCGTGGTCATAATATACTGAGCAAAAATATAAAAGCAACATGTAAAGTGTTTGTCCCATATTTCATGAGCTGAAATAAATGTTCCCCAAAATGTTTCATACGCACAAGAAGCTTATTTCTCTCAAATGTCTTGCACAAATTTGTTTATATCCCTGCTAGTGAGCATTTTTATCCTTTGCCAAGATAATCCATCCACCTGACAGGTGTGGCATATCAAGAAGCTGATTAAACAGCATGATGTTGGGGACAATAAAAGGCCACTATAACATTTTTAGTTTGTCAAACAACACAATATCAAAGATGTAAAGTTTTGAGGGAGCGTGTAATTGGCATGGTGACTGCAGGAATGTCCACCAGAGCTGTTGCCAGAGAATTTAATTTAAATTTCTCTACCATAAGCCGCCTCCAACGTTGTTTAGAAAATTTGGCGGTACGTCCAAACGGCTTCATCGCGTTAATCCTCCTTGAGCTAACCTAATCTTGACTAAGAGTATAGTATTGTAGCCCATTTGCACATTCAGATGAGATAAGAGTATTTCAGTAACTGTACATTTCATGTCCTTTACACATGGAGTAGACATTGCTTTTCTATAGACAAACACAAACATCTGTTGAGGCTGCTGAGGGGAGGACGGCTCATAATAATGGCTGGAACGGAGCAAATGGAATGGCATCTAACACATGGAAACCATGTTTGATGGTGTTGATACCATTCCACTTATTCCGCTCCAGCCATTACCACGTGCCCTTCTTCCCCAATTAGGGTGCCACCAACCTCCTGTGACACACATACACTGATTATACCAAATATTAAGAACACCTTCCTAATATTGAGTTGCACGCTCTCATTTTGCCCTCAATTCGTCGGGGTATGGACTCTACAAGGTGTCGAAAGCGTTCCACGGTGATGCTGGCCCATGTCGTCGCCAATGCTTCCCACAGTTGTGTCAAGTTGGCTGGATGTCCTTTGGTTGGTGGACCATTCTTGATACACTCAGGAAGTCGTTGAGGGTGAAAAACCTAGCAGCGTTGCAGTTCTTGACAAAAAACGGGGTACTACCATACCCCGTTCAAAGGCACTTAAATATTTTGTCTTGCCCATTCACTCTCTGAATGGTACACATACACAATCTATGTCTTAATTGTCTCAAAGCTTGAAAATCATAATTTAACTTGTCTCCTCCCCTTCATCTACACTGATTGAAGTGGATTTAACAGATGACGTCAATAAGTGTAGTGTCAGTATCAGTGTAGATAGTGTTACACCAGTATAGAGGGAAATATTGAGTGTGTGTTCTCTTTGTCCAGTAAACACTGTTGAAAGCTTCTGGGACAAAGGACCTTGTGGAAACTATGCAAACGAGATTGGATGGGTGGGTGGGTTGATTGATTTGATTGTTTCATAATCATTAATTAATGACCGTTCTAAAAAAGGGCAGAGAGCTCTAACGATCAGAAAGAGGTTGGATCTGGATTCCGGAGACAAAGTCTGCACCAAACATTCTGGGAACGACGGATCAATACTATTAGGGGCCAGAGGAGGCTGGTGGGAGGAGTTATAGGAGGACATGCTCATTGTAATGGCTTGAATGGCATGAATAGAACAGAGTCAAACATGTGGTTTCCATGTTTGATACCGTTTTATTTATTCCATTACACCCATTATAGTGAGCCCATCCTCCTATAACTCCTCCCACTAGCCTCCTCTGTTAGGGGTATGGAGGGATAAAGCAGGGAAGGTTGGGATGGGTTAGGGGAAGGATGGAAGGATGCTGGAGGGGAGATAGAGAGATGGAAAGGGAGATATGGATAGGTGGGATGGAGAGTGTTGGATGTGGGTAGTCACTGATCCAGGGTCCATAGGGCAGTTTTAGTCTGATTGGAGATTTCTCACCATGCTTAGCGTTGATCCTGTTCAAAGTAAAACAGGGATTAATTTTAATGATTAAAAACATGATTCTGATTAAAACGTCTGCTGCTGGGTGTGTGAGTGGATGAGTGTGTGTGTGCGTGTGTGTGTGTGTGTGTGTGTGCGTGCGTGCGTGCGTGCGTGCGTGCGTGTGTGTGTTTGTTATTTTTAAGAACTCCCCTGGCTCAGACCTGGGTTCAAAAACTATTTAAGGTATGTCAATAACAGTGGAGGCTGGTGGGAGGAGCTATAGGAGGATGGGCTCATTGTCATGGCTAGAATGGAATAAATGGAATGGTATAAAACGTATGGAAACCACACGTTTGACTCCGTTACATTTATACCATACCAGCCATTCCAATGAGCCTATTCTCCTATAGCTCCTCCCACTGTTCAATAACTTTACCATACATTTTGAAGGAAGTTAATATTTTTTATTTATTTAAGTAGGGAAGTCAGTTAAGAACAAATTCTTATTTACAATGATGGCCTGCCCCAGCCAAATCCAGACAAAGCTCTATGGGACACCTAATCACAGCCGGATTGTGATACAGCCTGGATTCAAACCAGAGTCTGAAGTGATGCCCCTAGCACTGAGATGCAGTGCCTTAGACTCCATTGCATTTAAACCCAGCTATGTTTGGTCCAAGGGGTATTTGACATTTATTTGAAACAAGAATTTGAAAATAGTTTCAAATAGTATTTATAGGAAATTATTAGAAGATACTGTCAAATACTTCAAATAGATTTTGCCACTTTATTTGAAAATACTCAAATACACAGAAAATAAGTATTTAAAATACAAATACTTACAGTGTCTTCAGTAAGTATTCATACCCCTTGACATTTTCCAAATGTTGTTGTGTTACAGCCTGAATTAAACATGGATTACATACCATAATGTCAAAGTGGAATTAAGGTTTTTTGAGAAAAAAAATACAAATTAATAAAAAATGAAAAGCTTAAATATCTTGAGTCAATAACTATGACAAGCCTAACTAAGTTCAGGAGTAAAAATGTAATTAACAAGTCACATAATAATTTTCAAGGACTCACTCTGTGTGCAATAATAGTGTTTACCATGACGTTTGAATGACTACCTCATCTCTGTACCCCACACATACAATTAACTGTAAGGTCCCTCAGTCGAGCAGTGAATTTCAAACACAGATTCAACCACAAAGACCAGGGAGGTTTTCCAATGCCTCGCAAAGAAGGGCACGTATTGGTGGATAAAATACAAATAAAAAATTAAAGTAGACATGGAATATTCCTTTGAGCATGGTGAAATTATTAATACACCCAGTCACTACAAAGATACAGGCGTCCTTCCTAACTCAGTTGCCGGAGAGGACTTTCTGCTCAGGGATTTCACCATGAGGCCAATGGTGACTTTAAAACAATTACAGAGTTTAATGGCTGTGCTAGGAGAAAACTGAGGATGGATCAACAACATTGTAGTTACTCCACAATACTAACCTAATTGACAGAGTGAAAAGAAGGAAGCCTGTACAGAATAAAAATTATCAAAAACATGCATCCTGTTTGCAACAAGGCATTGAAGCAGTGTTTCCCAAGCTTGATGATTAGTTGATTATTTGAATCAGCTGTGTAGTGCTGGTGCAAAAAAACTATACCTGCACCCAAGGGCCGAGTTTGGGAAACCCTGAACTAAAGTAATACTGCAACAAACGTGGCAAAGCAATTAAATTAATGTCCTGAATACAAAGTGTTATGTTTGGGGCAAATCCAATAAAACACATTACTGAGAACCACTCTGCATATTTTCAAGCCTATTGGTGGCTGCATCATGATGTGGGTATGCTTGTAATCGTTAAGGACTGGGACATTTTTCAGGATAAAGAATTTATTGAATGGAGGTAAGCACAGTCAAAATCCTATAGGAAAACCTGTTTCAGTCTGCTTTCCACCAGACACTGGAAGATGAATTCACCTTTCAGCAGGACAATAACCTAAAACACAAGGCCAAATCTACACTGGAGTGGTTTACCATGAAGACAGTGAATGTTCCTGAGTGCCGAGTAATTATCAACAACCAATTTGACAGAGCTTGAAGAATTTTTAAAATAAAAATAGGCAAATGTTACACAATCCAGGTGTGGAAAGCTCTAAAAGACTTACCCAGAAAGACAAGACTCACAGCTGTAATCGCTTCCAAAGGTGCTTCTACAAAGTATTGACTCGGGGGTGTGAATACGTATATAAATTAGATATTTATGTTAATTTTCAGTAAATTTGCAAACATTTACAAAAACATGTTTTTACTTTTTCATTTTGGGGCATTGTGTGTAGATGGCTGAAAAAAACATACATTAAATTAATTTTGAATTCAGGTTGTAACACAACTAAATGTGTAATGAGTCATGGGGCATGACTACTTTCTGAAGGCACTGTTTTAATAGTCAGCATTCTAGTAAATGTGTTTCCACTTCCGCAGGTGTTAAAGGGTGGCAGGTGGCCTAGCGGTTAAGAGCGTTGGGCCAGTAACCGAAAGGTGTCGATTAAGGCATAATTAGCCTATGATTTTAGTGCACATAAAGATGTATGTAATTCATCTCTACTGAACATTTAAAAAAATCTGGAAATTCAGGAGTCCTATTTTGACAGTAAAATATAGCAATTGTAGTCTTATTTTTAACCCAAAACTCATGACAATCACTGGACTAGGTTGCAAATCAAAATACATGTAATCATGCAGTCCTGCTTGGACGTGTTGGATTAAACATCTTATTTCTTGTTTACTCCAGTAGTCTATTTGTTACAGTTCTTAATAAAGCACTATTAATGATTTTATAAGATGATTACTCGTGATTTGGGTCCGACCAAATCATGGGCTTGGTCACAGCAACTGTAAAAGTTAGTGGCATCAGTTACACAGGAAACTTGTTGTCTGTAATTGTTGTCTGTAATTAACACTTAGGGTAGGTGTTGATTCAGGCGAACACATATGGAACTAATACGTGTCTCTAGCCTATGTCGTTAGCTTTTATGACGTGTCTTAAAGATGTACTCCGGGATCTTAAACACAACAAATTCTTAACATATTGCACAAATTGGATTTGTAACATATCACATGAATTGCAAAATTCATATGATATCGCAAATTGGATGACGTATTGCGCGATTGGATGACGTACTATACAAAAAATGTAAGAGTTGGCTGCGTACACGTGATATGGCTGGTGTGGATAAAATGCCATGGCTGAAGTCTTGTCCTAGTCCGCCACTGGCTACAAGGCAGATGTGGAAACCAGTAAATATTGGATTATTATGCTACAGAATATATAAAAAATAGTCTGGATATGTCTGTTCTTCAGGACATATCCAGAGGCGTGCATGTGTGTGTGTGTGGACATGTTTAACTATACTTGTGGGGAATTTGACTAACTGGGGGACATTTTGCCAGTCCCCACAAGGAAAAAGGTTATTTCAAGGGTGGTTTGGGTTAGAATTAGTGTTAGGGTTAGAATTTGGGTTAAGATTTTGGGGTTAGGGTAAGGTTTAGGTTTAGGTTTAGGGTTTAGGGAAAATAGGATTTTGAATGGGAATCAATTTTGTGTCCCCACAAGGTTAGTTATACAAGACTGTGTGAGCGTGTGAGTATGTGTGCAACTTTTTTCATTCATTAGCAGGAAGCACCTTTTCCTGTAGAAACCCTGCTTTTTAAAATACCTTTTCTAATGGGAGAGAGAGACAACGAGTGGCTACAGAGATAAGATGTAAGATCTTAATTTGAGCCAGTTTACTATAGCAGGAAAAAAATCCTGCAGCAATTCTCAGCAACAAAAGAGTGATCAAATTAAGATGCTAACATCTGTACAGAGAGAGAAAGATTTAAAGTGACAGAAATAGATAAATAAATAAAGATAAAATGTGGATGTCACGCTTTAGATTCAGCAGGGGAAATAAAAAATACAGATCAACTGCAGTTTCTATATTTCTCCTCCTCCTCCTCCCTTTCTCCTCTCTTCCTCCTATTTTTAGTTCAAGACATTTCTTGTTCAGAGAGCAGTGTGTGTCAGTCTGCCACAGCAGCACACGTGCAGGCTCCGGCACGTGCGTTAACATTCACAACCAGAGAGGGAGGGATGGAGGAACAGACATGGAGGGAGTAGAGAAAAAAGATGGATTGGGAAGCAAGGGATGAAGAGGAGGGAGAAAGAGGAGAGTTATATAGTGTAAGGGCTGATATATGTTTAGCTAATGAATAGAGAATAAACACAAGGAAGAGAGGTGACTCAGAGAGCATGTAACGCTGTTTGGGTCTTAGCGTGTCAAAAAAGATAACACTACACATCCCCCCTCCCCCAAAAAAATTATAATTCAGGACATCATTTATATGTGGCAAATAGCACCATTTGACGCATCAAATAAGCTTATAACTACACGTCACATAATAATTTAACACGTTCATAAATTTTTTAAATAGTTATTACACATTGATTACACTATCACTCGTATTTCATATGTCACAAGGATTCACAGATACGTATGCTATGACGTATGCTATGATGCTGGTAAAGTTTTGTCTCGAGCACCTACCGCACGAGTGCAGACACCCTTCACCAAGCTCTGGACAACGCTGGTCATAAAAAGGCTAGCTAGGTGATGGATTCAAACAATGTTCTTCCCCACAAACACAGCAAAACGACAATCTATAAGTAGCTAGCTAACTATCTAAGTAGGTGTCATCATCTAAAATACCCCGAATATATAAGACTGTTCATATTTGATTAATGGTGGTTGGACCCACCTATGTGAAGTTAGCCATAATAAAGATTAGCCACAATAGTGGAATTTGCGGTTCGTCTTCAAAATAAAAGTATCTCAATGACAGTGATGCAAATGAATACAAATAGTGGAATCATGCCATAATGGAATAGATCATGCTAAATGAGTTTGGAATGTTCTAATATAAACTCAACAAAGTACAATCATTTGTTAATTTGACAAAAGTCTGTTGAAATCACACTGGATGTATTAGACTTTAGAATTGCATTAGGGTCATACTTATTTCACTGTAAAGCCTTACCTATGGACTGTGGATCAATGACATGGGGTATCAGTCTACTCAGTGACACCCAGAGAACATAAGCGCAGTAGCTCTTATTGCGGGACACTGAAACCACTGTGAATTGAGCCACATTTATTTTTTATTTTTTTATTTTTTTATTTCACCTTTATTTAACCAGGTAGGTCAGTTGAGAACAAGTTCTCATTTGCAACTGCGACCTGGCCAAGACAAAGCAAAGCAGTGTGACAAATAACAACACAGAGTTACACATTAAACAAACAGTCAAAAACACAATAGAAAAATCTATATACAGAGTGCAAAATGTAGTGCAAAAATGCAGTAAGGTTAAGAGGTAGAACAATAAATAGACTATAGTGGTGACATAAATTACAGAATTATCATTATTAACACAGGAGTGAAAAGTGTGCAAATTATGATGTGCAAATAGAGATACTGGAGTGCAAGATTAGTGAAAATAAACAAAAAAATAAATATGGGGATGAGGTAGTAGTGTGGGCTATTTACAGAAGGGCTATATACAGGTGCAGTGATCGATAAGCAGCTTTGACAGCTGATGCTTAAAGTTATTGAGGGAGATAGGAACCTCTAGCTTCAATGATTTTTGCAATTCGTTCCAGTCATTGGCAGCAGCAAACTGGAAGGAATGGCGACCAAAGGAGGTGTTGGCTTTGGGGGTGACCAGTGAGATATACCTGCTGGAGCGCATGCTACGGGTGGGTGTTGCTATAGTGACCAGTGAGCTGAGATAGGGCGGGGATTTACCTAATAAAGACTTATAGATGACCTGGAGCCAGTGGGTTTGGCGGCGAATATATAATGAAGGCCAGCCAACGAGAGCATACAGGTCGCAGTGGTGGGTAGTGTATGGGGCTTTGGTGACAAAACGGATGGCACTGTGATAGACTACATCCAATTTGCTAAGTAGAGTATTGGAGGCTAGTTTGTAAATGACATCGCCGAAATCAAGGATCGGTAGGATAGTCAGTTTTACAAGGGCATGTTTGGCAGCATGAGTGAAGGAGGCTTTGTTGCGAAATAGGAAGCCAATTCTGTATTTAATTTTGGATTGGAGATGGTTGATGTGAGTCTGGAAGTTGAGTTTATAGTCTAACCAGATGCCTAGGTATTTGTAGGTGTCCACGTATTCTAATTCGGATCCGTCGAGAGTAGTGATGATAGTCCGGTGGGCGGGTGCTGGCAGCGTTCGATAGAAAAGCATGCACTTAGTTTTACTAGCGTTTAAGAGCAGTTGGAGGCCACGGAAGGAGTGTTGTATGGCATTGAAGCTTGATTGAAGGTTAGTAAACACAGTGTCCAAAGAGGGGCCAGATGTATACAGAATGGTGTCATCTGCGTAGAGATGGATCAGAGAGTCACCAGCAGCGAGAGCGACATCGTTGATGTATATAGAGAAAAGGGTTGGCCCAAGAATTGAACCCTGTGGCACCCCCATAGAGACTGCCAGAGGATCGGACAATAGGCCCTCCGATTTGACACACTGAACTCTGTCTGCAAAGTAGTTAGCGAACCAGGCAAGGCAGTCACTTGAGAAACCAAGGCTGTTGAGTCTGCCAATAAGAATGCGGTGATTGACAGAGTCGAAAGCCTTGGCCAGGTCGATGAAAACGGCTGCACAGTACTGTCTTTTATCGATGGCGGTTATGATATCGTTCAGTACCTTGAGCGTAGCTGAGGTGCACCCATGACTAGCTCGGAAACCAGATTGCATAGCAGAGAAGGTACGGTGGGATTCGAAGTGGTCAGTTATCTGTTTGTTAACTTGGCTTTCGAAAACTTTAGAAAGGCAGGGCAGGATGGATATTGGTCTATAACAGTTTGGGTCTAGAGTGTCTCCTCCTTTGAATAGGGGGATGACCGCAGCAGCTTTCCAATCTCTAGGGATCTCAGACGATACGAAAGAGAGGTTGAACAGGCTAGTGATAGGTGTTGCAACAATTTTGGCTGATAATTTCAGAAAGAGAGGGTCCAGATTATCTAGCCCAGCAGATTTGTAGGGGTCCAGACTTAGCAGCTCTTTCAGAACATCAGCCGTCTGGATTTGGGTGAAGGAGAAGCGGGGGGGGGGTTGGGCAAGTAGCTGCCGGGGGTGCAGAGCTGTTGGCCGGGGTAGGGGTAGCCAGGTGGAAAGCATGGCCAGCTGTAGCAAAATGCTTATTGAAATTTTCTAACATTTTCTCCATGGACTTTACAGTGTCCCAGAACTTTTTGGAGTTAGTGCTACAGGAAGCAAATTTTTGTTTGAAAAAGCTGGCCTTTGCTTTTCTAACTGACTGTGTGTACTTGTTCCTGACTTCCCTAAATAGCTGCATATCACGGGGGCTGTTCGATGCTAATGCAGTGCGCCACAGGATATTTTTGTGTTGGTCTAGTGCAGTCAAGTCTGGGGTGAACCAAGGGCTATATCTATTCTTAGTTCTACGTTTTTTGAAAGGGGCATGCTTATTTAGGATGGTGAGGAAAGCACTTTTAAAGAACAACCAGGCATCCTCTACTGACGGGATGAGGTCAATATCCTTCCAGGATACCTGGGCCAGATCGAATAGAAAGGCCTGCTCGCAAAAGTGTTTTAGGGAGCGTTTGACAGTGATAAGGGGTGGTCGTTTGACCGCTGACCCATTGCGAATGCAGGCGATGAGGCAGTGATCGCTGAGATCCTGGTTGAAGACAGAGGAGGTGTATTTGGAGGGCAAGTTAGTCAGAATGATATCAATAATGGTACCCATGTTTACGGATTTTGGGTTGTACCTGGTGGGTTCCTTGATAATTTGTGTGAGATTGAGGGCATCTATCTTAGATTGAAGTACAGCCGGGGTGTTAAGCATATCCCAGTTTAAGTCACCTAACAGTACAAACTCTGAAGATAGATGGGGGGCAATCAATTCACATATGGAGTCCAGGGCACAGCTGGGGGCTGAGGGGGGTCTGTAACAGGCTGCAACAGTGAGAGACTTATTTCTGGAAAGGTGGATTTTTAAGAGTAGAAGCTCAAACTGTTTGGGCACAGACCTGGACAGTATGACAGAACTCTGCAGGTTATCTCTGCAGTAGATTGCAACTCCGCCACCTTTGGCAGTTCTATCTTGACGGGAAATGTTGTAGTTGGGGATGGAAATTTCCGAATTTTTGGTAGCCTTCCTAAGCCAGGACATCCGGGTTGGCGGAGTGTGCTAAAGCGGTGAATAAATCAAACTTAGGGAGGAGGCTTCTGATGTTAACATGCATGAATAAATCAAACTTAGGGAGGAGGCTTCTGATGTTAACATGCATGAAACCAAGGCTTTTACGGTTACAGAAATCAACAAATGAGAGCGCCTGGAGAATAGGTGTAGTACTGGGGGTTACAGGACCTGGGTTTACCTCTACATCACCAGAGGAACAGAGGAGTAATAGAATCAGTGTTCGGCTGAGGGCTTTCAGAACTGGACGTCTAGTACGTTGGCTACATAGAATAAAAGGAGCAGATTTCTGGGCGTGGTGGAATAGGTTGAGGGCATAATGTACAGACAAGGGTATGGTAGGATGTGAGTTCAGTGGAGGTAAACCTAGGCGTTGGGTAATGAAGAGAGAGGTTGCATCTCTGGAGACACCAGTTAAGCCAGGTGAGGTCTCCGCATGTGTGGGGGGAGGAACAAAGGAGCTATCAGAGGCCAGTTGAGCAGGACTGGGGGCTCTACAGTGAAATAAAACAATAATAGCTAGCCTGAACAGCAAAAGACAAGGCATATTGAAATAAGAAAGGGGCAGAAAAAAAAAAAAAAAAAAAAGTAACAGTTAATTAAGAGAGCTAAGACAACGACGGGTAATGGAGATGAATGGACAAAGAGGGTCAGTTAGAAAAAGTGATGTACTACACACAGGACCTGAGGCCTAATAGTTAAACAGAAAGAAATACCATATAACCAAACAGTCCTGCAGGCATCAGCTGTGGAGCTGAGCAATCATAGGATCCGATGAATAGCAAAGTGGTGAGCCGGGGATCAGATCAAATGGGCACGGCGTTCAGAGTGTAAGCAGGCTGGGCTAGCAGGCTGAACACTCTGAACGCCGTGCCCATTTGATCATTTGATCTATTGTCAACCTACTATGTGTATTGAACACTATTCCAGAGGGAAAACAATACAACGTGGGTGTTTTGGAGTCTGATAACTCTGAGGAGGACTGAGTAGAATCATACCCCATTTCATTGATCCCTAATCCTTAGGTAACGTTGTACAGTGCAATATGAATGTCAATACAGTCAAAGTCTGGAAATAAGAGCTACTTTGCTAATATTTGCTAAACTCTTCACAGTTGTGTTCTATGGGTGTTACCGAGTAGACTGATACCCTATTTCATTGCTCCACATTCCAACACTCCAACCTTGTTATTTAGTTATCATTATCTAGTCTAAAATGTTTGATTCCACCAATTATAACCTTCTGCACAGTGGTGTAAAGTACTTAAGTAAAAATACTTTAATGTACTACTACAACTAAGTATCTGTACTTCACTTTACTATTTATATTTTTTACAACTTTTACTTTTACTTCACTACATTCCTAAAGAAGATAATATACATTTTACTCTATACATTTTCCCTGACACCCAAAAGTACTCAAATTCACACACTTATGAAGAGAACATCCCTGGTCATATCTACTGCCTCTGATCTAGCAGACTTGCTAAACACACTTTGTTTGTAAATGATGTCTGAGTGTTGGAGCGATATTGTTAATGTAAACAGTAAAAAGTACAAAACCCAGAATCGACCCCTGCTGGATACCTTTTGTAATATCCAGGAAACCTGATTTAACACCATCAGTGGATACACATTGAGTTCTATCTGTCAAATAATTTTTCAACCAGTTACATACAGCCTGGTCTAGGCCAATTGAGGAAAGCCTCTGAATTAGCAGTGAGAGAGCAACAGCATTGAAAGCATTTGACAGGCCAATGAAGATGGCAGCACAATGTTGCCTTTTATTCATACTGCTATGACCTGGTCTAAAGCCAGACTGATGTACATTTAGAATACATTTCAAAGATAAGAAATAGCTCAGCTGAGAATTAATCAAGGATTCTAATATTTTAGCTAGGCCCTATTTAGAAAGAGACTAGCAGTCGCCATTGGCGTCGGCTAATGGGATCCTAATAATTCAAACACAGGAGATTGGTGGCACCTTAATTGGGGAGGATGGGCTCATGGTAATGGCTGGAGCGGATTCAGTGGAATGGTATCAAATACATATGAGAGAGAGAGACAGAGAGAGAGAGAGAGAGAGATATTGTTGCTGTAAGTCTTTATACTGACCTCTTCTGGTTGATTGGCAGACTTCAGCTACATCCTCATTGGTCAGGACCTGGTCATGAGTCATAGTCAGACCACTATCAGTTTCACTATATAGTGTGGTGTATACTCCATAAAGACACATTTATACTGGACGCAAGAACACATTTAGCCACTGCAAAATGGCTAAATCTATCTGACATATTTATGTGCAGGAAATCTATTTGCATGACTAATTGCGTTCTTGCTTTGCGCACTTACGTCAGGTATAAATTAGGCTTAAATACCATGATGTGAGGGCTTGGTTGTGGTAAGGCCTCTTACTCCCACCTAGGGGAGGAGAGAGGCACACAACCAGGCTCTCACACATTATTAGGGAGATTATCATCCCCAATCAGAGACAGCTGTATAGCGTTGTCTCTGATTGGGGATAGTATTTAGACTCCACACACAGCCACCTGTGTGTGGATCATTGTTCGTGGCTGCCTTGGGTTATCAGCACGTGAGTCACTTTGCTTTGTATAGTGTTTTTTCAGTTAGTTTATGTCATCTCCTTTTTTGTATTTTGTGCTTCGTGAATCCACCTCCAAAATAAAAAGGAATGACGCTCCATCAGCGCTCCGTTTATCGTCCCATTATTCCGCATCGTGACAGAATGATCCACCAACCTGGGACGCAACGGGGGATAACTTTAGGAGATATCCTCCTCGGTATGGGAAAAATTACCGAGGAGGAACACTCTTATTATCGCTCGGTGGAGGAAGGCTGGGGTCCGGAGCAGCCAAGGCGCCGGAGACGGAGGACACGTCACCGGGCTAGAGTTGAGGACCAGCCTGGAGCCCAGAAAACCCCTCAAACTGATTTTGGGGGGGGGCTATGGGGGTGGTCGGGGATCGAGGGAGAAGAGCCCCGACCACTGCACTCGTGAGGGTTCCAGGAGGAGCCCCTACAGCCATGGGAGCGGGAGTACATAGAGGAGTCGGAGGAAGACGACGACGATGTGCTTCTGTTCCCTCACTCGTGGGGGTTCCCGGAAGAACCCTCACAGGATGGGGATTGGCGGTGGAGTAGGCACGACAGGGACAGTCGTGCTCCAGCGCCAGTTCCCAGTCCGGTGCCTCCAGCGCCGGTCCAGAGTCGGAGGAGGAGGAGACCGACTCAGCGCACCAAACCATCGGTGCGCAACACTAGCCCGGTGCGACCCGTACCAGCTAAACGCACCCAGCCAACGGTGCGTTTCCCCAGCCCGGTACGGCCCGCGCCTGCTCCGCGCACCAGCCAAACGGTGCGTTTTCCCAGCCCGGCGCGACCCGTGCCAGCTAAACGCAACAACCCAACAGTGCGTTTCCCCAGCCCGGCGCGACCCGTGCCAGCTAAACGCAACAACCCAACAGTGCGTTTCCCCAGCCCGGCGCGACCCGTGCCAGCGCCTCGCATCAGATCACTGGTGCATTTCCCCAGTCCTGTACGTCCCGTGCCTACTCCTCGCACGGAGGCTACAACGACGTTCAGCCCCGCTGTGGAGCAGGAGCTTCATAGCGTGTCGGTGCCCAGTCTGGGGCCGACAGCCAGCCCAACTACAGGGCTGAAAACCCTCTCTGCGTCGGTGCCCAGGGTGGGCACGACGTTCAGCCCCGCTGTGGAGCAGGAGCTCCATAGCACGTCGGTGCCCAGTGTGGGGCCGACAGCCAGCCCAACCACAGGGCTGGAAACCATCTCTGCGTCGGTGCCCAGGGTGGGCACGACGTTCAGCCCCGCTGTGGAGCAGGAGCTCCATAGCGCGTCGGTGCCCAGTCTGGGGCCGACAGCCAGCCCAACCAGAGGGCTGGAAACCATCTCTGCGTCGGTGCCCAGGGTGGGCACGATGTTCAGTCCCGCTGTGGAGCAGGAGCTCCATAGCGCGTCGGTGCCCAGTATGGGGCCGAAAGCCAGCCCCACCAGAGGGCTGGAAACCATCTCTGCGTCGGTGCCCAGGGTGGGCACGACGTTCAGTCCCGCTGTGGAGCAGGAGCTCCATAGCGTGTCGGTGCCCAGTCTGGGGCCGACAGCCAGACCAGCTGCAGGGCTGAAGACCACCTCTGCGTCGGTGCCCAGGGTGGGCACGGCATCCAGCCTGAGGTCTCCGGAGAAGGTCAGCAGCCCGAGGCCTCCTGTGACGGTCAGTAGCCTGAGGTCTCCTGTAAAGGTCAGCAGCCTGAGGCCTCCTGTGAAGGTCAGCAGCCCGAGACCTCCGGAGAAGGTCAGCAGCCCGAGACCTCCAGTGAAGGTCAGCAGCCCGAGGCCTCCAGTGAAGGTCAGCAGCCCGAGGCCTCCAGTGAAGGTCAGCAGCCCGAGGCCTCCAGTGAAGGTCAGCAGCCCGAGGCCTCCAGCGAAGGTCAGCAGCCCGAGGCCTCCAGCGAAGGTCAGCAGCCCGAGGCCTCCAGCGAAGGTCAGCAGCCCGAGGCCTCCAGCGAAGGTCAGCAGCCCGAGGCCTCCAGTGAAGGTCAGCAGCCCGAGGCCTCCAGTGAAGTTCAGCAGCCCGAGGCCTCCAGTAAAGGTCAGCAGCCCGAGGCCTCCAATGAAGGTCAGCGCCACGCCACCTCCAGCGAAGGTCAGCGCCACGCCACCTCCAGCGAAGGTCAGCGCCACGCCACCTCCAGCGAGGGTCAGCGCCACGCCACCTCCAGCGAAGGTCAGCGCCACGCCACCTCCAGCAAGGGTCAGCGCCACGCCACCTCCAGCGAAGGTCAGCGCCACGCCACCTCCAGCGAAGGTCAGCGCCACGCCACCTCCAGCGAAGGTCAGCGCCACGCCACCTCCAGCGAAGGTCAGCGCCACGCCACCTCCAGCGAAGGTCAGCGCCACGCCACCTCCAGCGAAGGTCAGCGTCCCGGAGCCTCCAGCCACAGCTCAAGGCCTGGAGCTTCCTCCACCGGTGCCCAGTCCAGGGCCGGTCGTCTGCTTCGCTCCAGTGCCGGAGCAGTCCGCTCCACCGGTGCCCAGTCCGGGGCCGGTCGTCTGCGTCGCTCCAGTGCCGGAGCAGTCCGCTCCACCGGTGCCCAGTCCGGGGCCGGTCGTCTACGTCGCTCCATTGACGGAGCAGTCCGCTCCACCGGTGCCCAGTCCGGGGCCGGTCGTCTACGTCGCTCCAGTGCCGGAGAAGTCCGCTCCACCGGTGCCCAGTCCGGGGCCGGTCGTCTGCGCCGCTCCAGTGCCGGAGCAGTCCGCTCCACCGGTGCCCAGTCCGGGGCCGGTCGTCTGCGCCGCTCCAGTGAAGGAGCAGTCCGCTCCACCGGTGCCCAGTCCGGGGCCGGTTGTCAGCCCCTCTCCAGGGTCGAGGGCTCCCGCACCAGGGTCCAGACAGGACTTGGTGAATGGCGGGAGTACTGAGGGGGGAACCACCGCGCCGGGGTCCGGACCGGACCGGGCGTGCAACGGAGAGGTAGGAGGAAAGCTACTCTCACAGCCTGTGCCACGCCCGGAACCGGAACCGGAGCCCCCACCAGCAACCACCTCAGTACCCCGCCATGTCTCCCCTAGTTTTGGACATTTTTTCTTTTCAGGAGAGGGGGGATTGTATGTGTGCGGTCGGGAGTCCGCACCTTAGGGGGGGGGTACTGTGAGGGCTTGGTTGTGGTAAGGCCTCTTACTCCCACCTAGGGGAGGAGAGAGGCACACAACCAGGCTCTCACACATTATTAGGGAGATTATCATCCCCAATCAGAGACAGCTGTATAGCGTTGTCTCTGATTGGGGATAGTATTTAGACTCCACACACAGCCACCTGTGTGTGGATCATTGTTCGTGGCTGCCTTGGGTTATCAGCACGTGAGTCACTTTGCTTTGTATAGTGTTTTTTCAGTTAGTTTATGTCATCTCCTTTTTTGTATTTTGTGCTTCGTGAATCCACCTCCAAAATAAAAAGGAATGACGCTCCATCAGCGCTCCGTTTATCGTCCCATTATTCCGCATCGTGACACATGATACCCAGGCTCCTCCCTTCACAGACAAAGCAGCCAATCTGAAGAGAGAGCCAGATGAGTGGTTACGTCCCCAGTAGTAGAGCAGTGGTAATACTTTTATTGCAAAAATACAGGATACCTCTTTCCCAGAGCAACGATACCCAGTACCAACACAAACATCCTACACGCTCACATAAAAATACATCACACTCTTTCTCTGTCTTTCTTCCCTATAGCTCTTTGCATTGAATTTTCATTGGCTGTTCCTAGCATAGTATACATTATACCTTCTTAGAACATAGAGAACAACTTCAGTACTATGTATTTATATGTCGCAAATCTGAAATCACACAATATTCCCTATGTAGGGCTCTGGCCAAAAGTAGTGTGTACTATATAGGGAATATAGTGGCATTTGGGATCGTAAATGACTTACTACAGAGTTCAAGAGCAGTATTTAATAACGTATATTCTGTTCTATATTTTGTAAATAAAGTGTCAGTTCGTGGGCGTATCTACTTCCTATTTCTGGTCTGTCAGGTCAGAGGTCAAGGGTCAGGAGGGACGGACTCATGCGCTACAGTTGGCTACATTCTCCCGCGTCCACAACACAAACAACAGCAGCAAAACAAACAGATAAATAAAAATAAATAAAATGACAATGTTAAAGACAGACAGAGATCTTTGTCTAAGTGCCAATGAACTAATCACTGATCATAATCTTGATGTGATTGGCTGAAACATGGCTTAAGCCTGAAGAATTTCCTGTGTTAAATGAGGCCTCTCCTCCTGGTTACATTAGTGACCATATCCCCTGCGCATCCTGCAAAGGCGGAGGTGTTGTTAACATTTACGATAGCAAATTTCAATTTACCCCCCAAAAAAGAACAGCGTTTTCATCTTTTGAGCTTCTAGTCATGAAATCTATGCAGCCTACTACATTTTTTATAGCTACTGTTTACAGGCCTCCTGGGCCTTATACAGAGTTCCTTACTGAGTTCTCTGAATTTCTATCGGACCTTGTAGTCATAGTCATTCTAATTTTTGGCGACTTTAACATTCACATGGAAAAGTCCACAGATTCACTACAAAAGGCTTTCGGCGCCATCATCGACTCAGTGGGTTTTGTCCAACATGTCTCCGGACCTACTCATTGACACAGTCATACCCTGGATCTAGTTCTGTCCCGTGGAATAAGGATAATCAAAAGCAGTGCTATAAATTCTCAGACAACCCAAAGATTCCTAGATGCCCTTCCAGACTCCACCTACCAAAGGACGTCGGAGTACAAAAATCAGTTAACGATCAAACTGAGGATCTAAATTTAACCTTGCGTAATACCCTAGATACAGTCGCACCCCTAAAAACAAAAAACATTTGCCACAAGAAACTAGCTCCCTGGTACACAGAAAATACCCGAGCTTTGAAGCAAGCTTCCAGAAAACTGGAACGAAATGGTGCTCCACCAAATTGGAAGTATTCCTACAAGCTTGGAAAGAGTACAGTGCAATATCGAAGAGTCCTCACTGCTGCTCGATCATCCTATTTTTCCAACCTAATTGAGGAAAAGAAGAACAATCCTACATTTCTATTTGATACTGTTGCAAAGCTAACTAAAAAGCAGCATTCCCCAAGAGAGGATGCCTTTCACTTCAGCAGTGATGAATTCATGAACTTCTTCAACGAAAGATCATTAACATTTGAAAGCAAATTACGGACTCGTCTTTGAATCTGCGTATTTCCCCAAAGCTCAGCTGTCCTGAGTCTGACAGAACTGCCAGGACCTCGGATCAATGGAGACACTCAAGTTTTTTTATCCTATACCTCTTTACACATTCATGAAAATAGTCATGGCCTCTAAACCTTCATCCTGCATACTGGACCCTATTCCAACTAAACTACTGAAAGAGCTACTTCCTGTGATTGGCACTCCTATGCTGAACATAATAAATGGCTCCCTATCCACCGGATGTGTACCAAACTCAATAAAAGTGGCAGTAATATAGCCTCTCTTGAAAAAGCCAAACCTTGACCCAGAAAATGTAAAAAACTATGGGCCTATATCGAATCTCCCATTTCTCTCAAAAATCTTAGAAAAAGCTGTTGCGCAGCAACTCACTGACTTCCTGAAGACAAATAATAATGTATACGATACACTTCAGTCTGGTTTTAGACCCCATCATAGCACTGAGACTGCACTTGTGAAAGTGGTAAAAAATTTTATGGCGTCAGACCAAGGCTCTGCATCTGTTCTCGTGCTCCTAGACCTTAGTGCTGCTTTTGACACCATCAACCACCATATTCTTTTGGAGAGATTGGAAACCTTAATTGGTCTAGATGGACAAGTTCTTGCCTGGTTTAGATCTTATCTGTCGGAGAGATATCAGTTTGTCTCCGTGGATGGTTTGTCCTCTGACAAATCAATTGTACGTTTCGATGTTCCTCAAGGTTCCGTTTTAGGACCACTATTGTTTTCACTATATATTTTACCTCTTGGTGATGTCATTCTGAAACATAATGTTAACTTCCATTGCTATGCGGATGACATACAGCTGTACATTTCGATGAAACATGGTGAAGCCCCAAAATTGCCTGCCCTGGAAGCCTGTGTTTCAGACATAAGGAAGTGGATGGCAGCAAATATTTTACTTTTAAACTCTGACAAAACAGAGATGCTAGTTCTAGGTCCCAAGAAATAAAGATATCTATTTTTGGATCTGACATTTAATGTTGATGGTTGTACAGTCGTCCCCCAAAAAACTGTGAAGGACCTCGGCGTTACTCTGGACCCTAATCTATCTTTTAACGAACATATCAGTAATATTTCAAGGACAGCTTTTTTCCATCTTCGCAAAAATTGACAATTGTTTTGTCCAAAAATTATGCAGAAAAGCTGATCTAATCACTTCTAGATTAAATTACTGCAATGCTCTACTCTGCTAGAATCTTGACTAGAACCATAAAATGTGATCATATTACTCCCGTGCTAGCCTACACTGGCTTCCTGTTAAGGCTAGGGCTGATTTCAAGATTTTACTGCTAACCTACAAAGCATTACATGGGCTTGCTCCTACTTATCTCTCAGATTTGGTCCTGCCGGACATACCTACACGTACGCTCCGGTCACAAGACGCAGGCCTCCTTATTGTCCCTAGAATTTCTAAGCAAACAGCTGGAGGCAGGGCTTTCTCCTATAGAGAAACATTTTTATGGAATGGTCTGCCTATTCATGTGAGAGACGCAGACTCCGTCTCAACCTTTAAGTCTTTACTGAAGACTCATCTCTTCAGTAGGTCCTATGATTGAGTGTAGTCTGGCCCAGGGCTGCAAGGGTGAACGGCAAGGCACTGGAGCGATGAACCACCCTTGCTGTCTCTGCCTGGCCGGTTTCCGTCTCTCCATTGGGATTCTCTGCCTCTGACCCTATTACGGGGGCTGAGTCACTGGTTTACTGGTGCTTTCCATCCCATCCCTAGGAGGGGTGCGTCACTTCCTGTCCGGTTTGTTGCCCCCTCAAGCTTGCGCAGTGGAGGGGATCTTTCGTGGGCTATACTCAGCCTTGTCTCAGGGCAGTAAGTTGGTGGTTGTTAATATCCTTCTATTGGTGTGGGGGCTGTGCTTTGGCAGAGTGGGTGGGGTTATATCCTGCCTGGTTGGCCCTGCCCGGGGGTATTGTCGGGGGTATTGTCGGAAGGGGCCACAGTGTCTCCCGACCCCCCCTGTCTCAGCCTCCAGTATCTATGCTACAATAGTCTATGTGCCGGGGGGCTAGGGTCAGTGTTGTTAAATCTGAAGTTATTATCCGGTGTCTTTAAGTATGCTCCCTCTAATTCTCTCTCTCTCCCACTCTACCTCCCCTCCCGGAGGACCTGAGCCATATGACCATGATTCAGGACTACCTGCCCAGATTACTTCTAGTCATCTATGAACGTTTGAACATCTTGGAAAAAGATCTGGCCTTAATGGCCATGAATTGTTATAATCTCCACCCGGCACAGCCAGAAGAGGACTGGCCACCCCTCAGAGCCTGGTTCCTCTCTTGGTTTCTTCCTAGGTTTTTGCCTTTCTAGGGAGTTTTTCCTAGACCCTGTGTTTCAACATCTGCATTGCTTGCTGTTAGGGGTTTTAGGCTGGGTTTCTGGATAGCACTTTGTGACATCGGTTGATCTAAAAAGGGCTTTATAAATAAAGTTGATTTATTGATTGACATAACATGTTCAGTAGGTTAAAACATATTGTAAAATGTTCAAGTCAGTATTATTCAGTTAAGGCTACATCAGAGAAATTACTTACTTATAACTGTTTTATAACTGGAGGGTGAGAGACTATTCCCATTAAAATACATATCTAATACATACAGCACATACCATATATAAAGCATACTTATAATATAGTGTTTCACCATTCATATCTGAGTAACATCAGGGTCAGAACTGGACTGAAATGTTCAGTAACTATGAACCAATCATGTTAACCTGAGGCCTCAACTAAAAATGTATCCTTCAAGTACACTTTAAAAAGTACCCTTCAGCAAATACACTTCCCAAAGTACACTTGAGTTCCCTTACCCTTCCTCTATCGTAGCTCTTTATCACGTTACATCAGGTGTGCAAAAGTTTGTTCCATTTAGCTACCGTTATCTGTTAAAATAAAAAATAAAAAAATTAAGTGCTAGTCTGGTAGTTTCTCCTGTTAGAAATGTGAGCGCAGCATTGGCAGCTACAACAGTCATTCAGGTGACCTCCAGCTGGACACTTGTGAAGGTCAGTCACTCCAGAACCAGTAGTTACCATTAAATAAGGTCATAATAACATATAGGTTTCATACATCGTTTTTCTGTACATTAGTTATTATTAGAGGTCAGCCTATACGTAGCTATGTAGACACGTAGGCATTAGTCCTGGGGTTGCCGTGGAAACCTGTCGGGTGATGGTGGAGTCACCCGACAGGAAATGCCCATTAAGAAAGAGGAAGAGGCTTGGCTAATCGATAACCCCTCCCCATTTGGATCTGTGAATCTGAAGGTTTAAGTCTTTATTAGGTAAATCCCCGCCCTATCTCAGCTCACTGGTCACCATAGCAACACCCACCCGTAGCATGCGCTCCAGCAGGTATATCTCACTGGTCACCCCCAAAGCCAACACCTCCTTTGGCCGCCATTCCTTCCAGTTCTCTGCTGCCAATGACTGGAACGAATTGCAAAAATCCTTGAAGCTAGAGGTTCCTATCGCCCTCACTAACTTTAAGCATCAGCTGTCAAAGCTGCTTATCGATCACTGTACCTGTATATATCCCTTCTGTAAATAGCCCACACTACTACCTCATCCCCATATTTATTGTTATTATTTTTCGCTAATCTTGCACTCCAGTATCTCTATTTGCACATCATCATTTGCACATCCTTCATTCCTGTGTTAATGATGATAATCTGTAATTTATATCACCTCTATGGTCTATTTATTGTCCTACCTCCTAACCTTACTGCATTTTGCACTACATTTTGCACTCTGTATATAGATTTTCTATTGTGTTTTTGACTATGTTTGTTTACTGTGTAACTCTGTGTTGTTGTTTTTGTCGCACTGCTTTGCTTTGTCTTGGCCAGGTCGCAGTTGCAAATGAGAACTTGTTCTCAACTGACCTACCTGGTTAAATAAAGGTGAAATAAAAAAAAAAAAAAAAAAAAAAAAGAGCCCCTCTAATTGGGGCAGCTAAAGCAGGGAGGTCAGAGGCTAAACCAGGCTAGCTAATCTACTTCCTAATTTATAGACCCAAAGGGGGCCAGGCTAACAGGCTAACATTCACAGTTTCAGAGGGAGAAGGGTGGGGAGGGGTGACAGCCCATACTAAAATACCAAAAACCTGCCAAATAATATATTTCCATACAAATGTATATTTTCTAAATACATTTACAAATGTATGCCGCACATTACGATACATTTACAAATGCATAAAATACATTATTTGGGAATGTTTTATATTTCACATGTATATTTGTATATTTATATTTCACAAGCATTTCTTTCCTTATGGGAGATGGGGAGATGGGGATAGTGGTGAGTTCAGTAGACCACTGAGGGGCGGAGGTGGGGAGGGGTGTGTGTTTGTGGTTGGGGGTTTCCTTACCCACCCCTTATCGTTGAGGTGGGTGAGGTGCAGTGCTGCCCTGGAAGGTGCCTGTAGCAGTGTGGAGGGTTAGGACCCTAGACGGCCCTGGAAGGAGCCTGTAGTGTAGATGCATATGGAGGCGGATCAGTGGTCTGAAGACAGCTTCACCCCAGGCAGACACCAGAAACTCCCTGCACCATTGGACATCTCCTGCAGGGGAGGGACAACACAGAGTGACGGACAGGCCCCAGAGTTGAAGGGTAGAGAGAGAGAGAGAGAGAGAGAGAGAGAGAGAGAGAGAGAGAGAGAGAGAGAGAGAGAGAGAGAGAGAGAGAGAGAGAGAGAGAGAGAGAGAGAGAGAGATGGGGGGATGGGATAGAAAGCGAGAAAAAGAGAGAGAGAGGAGAGAGAGAGAGAGATGAGGGGAAGGGGATAGAGAGAGAGAGAGAGAGAGAGAGAGAGAGAGAGAGAGAGAGAGAGAGAGAGAGAGAGAGAGAGAGAGAGAGGAAAGAGACTGAGGGATAGAGAGAGAGAGTGTGAACAGCAGTGTGCTGATAGTGTGGAGGTAAAACAGAGATGCAGGTGTACACCATGACCACTGGAGGGAAGCAGTGCGTGTGTGTATGATGCACTCACAAAGCTGCGTGTTGCGTTGAGACGATGGCGACGCGGGTTGATGATTGTGTCGCTCAGACTGCGGCCAATTGTGCTGCTGCAGTCACTCCTCTCCACGTTGGCGTTGGCGTTGGGGGTGAGGGAACGAGCTGGCCCTCCTACCCCACACTGCAGCCTCCTGGCCGGGCTACTACCTAGACACACACAGGGCATCGGCTGGAGGTCAGGGGAGGTGGCAGTCTGGAGGTGTGTCATACGGCATAACTACGGCATCTGGGCGGTCCAAGCTCCAGGAGGACCAATGACGTGTGACAGTGTTGGCGGCGGAACCTTTATCGGGCCAATGAGGCGGTGGAGGGAGAGGGGTGGGGCTGACTGCGGGAGGAGCAGGGGGTGGGTGGACGGTCGGAGTGTGTGTGTGGGTGCTCAGGGTTTGTATGTGAGAGTTGAGGGTGTGTGTGTTGGGGGTCAGAGTAAGAGTGTGTGTGTGTTGGGGGCCTAGGGCGGCATCCTTATGTCAGGTTTATGACTGTGTAATGTAGGATTTATAGAGCTATTCGGCACTGTCACCACACACACACTCACACACTCACACACACACACACACACAAACACACACACTCACACACCATCCCCGCATGAACTCTCCACATCTCCGCTGGCTGGCTCAGTAATAATTACCCAGAAGCCTTTGCAGTAGCTCTATTTTGATCAATAGAGGAGGAATCAGGGAATAAAGAATAAATGAGATAGAGGAGTTAAAAACAAGAAGAGAATAGTGTATACCTCCCCTCCAACCCAGTACAAGCTCCTCACAAACAGACACTCCCCTCCAACCCAGTACCAGCTCCTCACAGACAGACACTCCCCTCCAACCCAGTACCAGCTCCTCACAGACAGACACTCCCCTCCAACCCAGTACCAGCTCCTCACAGACAGACACTCCCCTCCAACCCAGTACCAGCTCCTCACAGACAGACACTCCCCTCCAACCCAGCACCAGCCCCTCACAGACAGACACTCTCCTCCAACCCAGCACTATAGTTACATTCTACAGCGATTATGCTGATAGAACGCTAACATCAGTACTGGTGTATTGAGTTTATGACTAGATTAGATTGGAATTCCCCTGTCAGCAAGAAAATGCTGCCGAATTTTATCCATGATTAGACGTTTTTCTCATATTCGAGCCGAATTGGTAGAATGCTCATGCACTTTTATTAGTGTCTTCATGGCTTTGCTATAGTTTACCTCTTATATGAAAGTTATTTTCTGCTCCTCTCTCCTCGCGGTTTTATTATCTTGATGAAACCCTACATTATGCTCTGTACTACGTTATAAATTACGTCGAAATTCCACTTTAATTTACTCTAACTTTATGGATAAAGGATTTATTCAATAAATATAACAACTAATCTCTTACTGCGAAAAATACATTGTCAGGCCTTATGGGCAGTTCTTGCTCAACGGTGTCCAGAGTTTAGATTCCCCAGCTCCCAGTTTTAATATATATATTTTTATATCTCCCAGATCCTGTAGACAGTCACATAATGCTTTAACCTTATCTCTATCAAATTATCAATGACCAGTTGCATATCATTATTCCTTTCTATTATGACTTCATCAAATCTGTAGTAATATATTATACAATTTGTCACGTTTTCATATATTCACAGAATCCATATATAACATAGGAATCGTAAGTAATCACAGTAATGAACTACTCCATATGCGTTTCCAAGACTCCCAGCAGAACCCAAAAACATTTACTTTCCTGGATGCTGTCCGTCCAGGAATAATGCTCCACACGAATCCTCAACGGTTTTCTAGACTTCCAGAAATTATAGATTTGCTGCTAAAAAATAACATCCCGCTCTCAATAACACCCTGTGATATTTCTTGATGGGCAGTGATGGACGGAAGCCCAAGATAACGCTACATATCGAAACGTATTATCCTAATTTAAATCAGCTTATTATACACATTTCTATATATCATTATTCAAACTTCAGATTTAACACTTATTTCCACACTCACACAACTCTCATCACATTCATACAGTACTGTTTTCTACACTATTTTTATAACCTGCAGAAATATTTTGTAATTTCTATCTCAGGGTTAGTTCCTGGGATAAAACATACATCTACTATCTTGTACTAAATCATTGTAATGCATTCTCTCTTATTTCTATAGCACACAGGTCTCTAACCCACACAGGGTTTTAATCCACACAGGGTTTTAATCCACACAGGGTTTTAATCCACACAGGGTTTTAATCCACACAGGGTTTTAATCCACACAGGGTTTTAATCCACACAGGGTTTTAATCCACACAGGTCTCTAACCCACACAGGGTTTTAATCCACACAGGGTTTTAATCCACACAGGGTTTTAATCCACACAGGGTTTTTGCTTTAAAGTCTTAACTAGTCCACACAGGTTTGGATGGTCATCCGGTCCACACAGGTTTGGATGGTCATCCGGTCCACACAGGTTTGGATGGTCATCCGGTCCACACAGGTTTGGATGGTCATCCGGTCCACACAGGTTTGGATGGTCATCCGGTCCACACAAGTTTGGATGGTCATCCGGTCCACACAGGTTTGGATGGTCATCCGGTCCACACAGGTTTGGATGTTACCATCAGAAGGCAGCTCCCTTGGAACTCCATTGTATTAAAATAATTGTTCCAACAAATGTCAGTCTCAACCTATTCCTCTGTCTCTGTTCGGAACACCGTAACCACATGCATGACACCCTACTGGCTTCTCCTTCAGTGGAGAGCGGTCTCCTTCAAACCACTTAGTGTGGCCCCGTGCACGGTTAAACCCAGGTCCTCAGGAGCTGTCAGCAGATGGAGTTAGGTGTCCCATCTGTGGTGCCAAATATTGTGGTGGAATATTCTATTCAAGTGAGAGAGGCTTTGTCATTTCTTAAAACAATCATCTTTATTTAATATTGATTAATTGTTGCAATAATGAAACCGTCAGCCCAATAGTCTTGACTGTTGGACTGAGAGTCTGATCTTTTTTGGCAATGCTGTTCCTTATATATTGTTGACACTAAAATGCTTAGTCATGCAGATCAAGGAGCATCACTTTGGGTTCATCCTCTCGTTAACAACACATGGTGTTGTTCTAACCCCCAACCCTGGCTTAATTTCCCAGATGCCAGGATGTGGGTGGTAGCGTGTGGCTCAGTTGGTAGAGCATGGCTGTAGCAACACCAGAGTTGTGGATTCGATTCCCATGGGGGACCAGTACGGTAAAAAAAGTATGTAAATGTATGCACTCACTACTCACTACTTTAAATTGCTCTGGATAAAAGCATCTGCAAAATGGTGGTGGTGCAGCCAGCTATAATATAAATACTTTGTGTCTTAGATGTTATTTTACTGTACTGGGCTGTCACCAACCTCTATGAACTACTAGTGTAAGAGAGAGGGAAACCTAGTCAGCACTGAAACATCAATGATGTAGTGACCAATATGGATGATGTAGAACAGGCCTGATGGTGTTGGACCGCAGGGTCTCAGAGTTTGATTGAATATTAGTAATATGAATATGTGTGTGTGTGTGTGTGTGTGTCTGTGTGTGTGTGTGTGTGTGTGTCTGTGTGTGTGTGTGTGTGTGTGTGTGTGTGTGTGTGTGTGTGTGTGTGTGTGTGTGTGTGTGTGTGTGTGTGTGTGTGTGTGTTGGACCAGTACACGTGCCTGCAGCTTGGCCTATTTCCCTGGTAACTAGCCGAGAAAATGAACGAACACACACACACACACACACACACACACACACACACAAGGCCAGTACTGGATGTTGTTGTTCTTTTGAGGAAAATGTCAATGGGGACATGAACAATAGGGACATGAACAATAGGGACATGAGGGACATGAACGCCACAGAAATCCAGGATAAATCCATCCCTAATTTGTTTCTGGCTGGTCAGTGTTGCGGGGTCAGGAGGTCATGAGCAGGCTGTTGATTGATTGGAGAGTTGTTTACAGCAGGCTGTGGTTCCCGTGGTGACCCCCTCCCTCTGTTTCTCTCTCCCCCTCCCTCTGTTTCTCTCTCCCTCTGTTTCTCTCTCCCTCTGTTTCTCTCTCCCTCTGTTTCTCTCTCCCTCTCCCTCTGTTTCTCTCTACATTTCCCTCTAAGAAATATTTATTTTTAAGGTTTTTGGGAATGCCTTTACATCTACCAGAAGACAGTCAGGCCTATCATTAGCCATTTACTTCATATTATGAGGCGTCTTACCCTCCACTACACCACTGACCTCATCCATACAGACCAAACAGCAGCGGTAAGTCAATACCGGGACTGATGACACCTGCACCTGTAAGGATGCTGAAAATGATGTAATACTAATACATTGAATGGGTTGATATAAGTTAAAAGGTACTTAAAATCGTCCATAAAAAGGAGAAAGTAAAAATACATTTATGGTCTGTAGATCGGTAATCCATTGCTTTTTGAGTAAAAGGCTAAAGAGGTTAATAGGATAAAAATAATATCTGTGTTTAAAATACTGTTTTATTTAACTTCTATAACATTTTGGGGAAATGCACCTTGAAGTACAATATGCAGTGTTTGTTTACATAAGTTCCACTTTCTTTGTTGCCGTAAGTTTAACTACCAGTTTGTGATGGGAGGATCTGGGAACGATTGCTAATGCCTCGTTCAGTCCGTACGGAACGTGTGGCTTACGTTCGTCCATTACAATTTGGACTTGACTGAAGCAACATCTTGTCCGTGTGGTACTTTCTATTTCCCCTTTTACAGGTAAGAACAAAGGTTGTATTATGTTTGAATGATTTATATATGTGTTTAATACTGTAAGGAAAATGCGGGGAGTAAATGTTAAGGATTGTAGTAATTTATGTAGGCGCATTTAGCAGGCTAAACATGAAGTGTTGTTTCAGTGTAGCCTGTGTGCTAGCTGTGTCGTGGATCGAGGATCAAAAGTGGCGGGAATGAAACACCGTTGCCGCCGTTCTCCCTGTGTGTATTAGCTTTATATAATAGGGATAAGGTAAAAGTGCTATTGTTGAAGTTTAAGAAAAAGGAGTGTTTAATGTAAAGAGGCAAGATAGTTTATATGTTTAAGTGCAACGTTACTGAGGGTAAAATGTTAAGAGTATTCTGAATTAATAATAACTATAAACAGCAGTAATTATCATTACAGAATATCTTCGATGGTGTTGTTTATTGTTCTAAACACTTTACAGGGTTAAGTTAAATCTATTTCTGTTTAAATAATATGTTTTATTAAATGTACTGTTTCAAGGTTATTTGCCAATACTGTTTTAAGATGCTGTAAATATGTTTTGATATCTCTTTGGTAACTCACTCTAAAGGTTAACTCAGGTATTTTAGTAATATGGAGTTATAACTGACCAGCTGATATTTTTCCTGATTGTGTAGTTTCTTAGAGGGACATTTATGTTGTGCAAAGGGAAAATAACATGTTTAATTGTGATATTGTGTAAACATGTTATTATGCTGTTAATGGTAAATACATTACAATTTGGACTTGACTGAAGCAACATCTTGTCCGTGTGGTACTTTCTATTTCCCCTTTTACAGGGGGCGCAACACTACCGGGGCTGAGGTTGGCGTTCTATCAACTTGTCGCCGGGCCGTTAATAGCTAACGCAAACCAGCTGTAATAAAATAGAACGGTTTATAGGCTAGGTCCGATAATACGTTAAAAAGCATTAGGTATCTGCACAATATCTACCAATTCAAAAAGTCTAAATATGGTAATCAGAATCTCTGTCTGTTATAAAAAAAAAACATCCTAATGATGCCCAAAGCGACACTGATGCTGCCAATGTGAGCGTGTCTGCGTAATAAACAGTAGAGAGGAGAGAGTCCTAGACAGCATAATATCTACGCACGGTAGATGACAGCCCTTAAATCACATCTGGCCGCGCGACACCACCTCTAGAACTGACTGTCGCGTGCGACCGCTGCATATATTTACTGGTGAATGACTACCCCGTGTACCTGCCTTCATCTCTCGTAGATGGAGTTTAAAGAGTGCGTGCTAACCTCGGGCCCCGTTAGTGCAGCGTTCCAGTCTCGTCCTGTCCCGGTAAAATAACGTTGGAGAGGAGAGAGGAGTGGAGAGGCGCGGAACGCCCGTTTTGCGATCTCTCGCTCACAGTTGTGAGATTAAACGGCTCCTGGCCGCCCTCTCCTGGTCAATGAGCTGAACTGCCTCCGTGATACTGTACCATACTGTAACAGAGCAGACCTGAATTCTAATCTGTTGAGGGATATGATTAATTGAAAATAAGCAGAACTCAGTAGCCAGGATTTCTGTACACGGAAAGGTTTATTGGTAAATACAGTTTAATCCAGCCTAAATTTGCAACTGTTTTATAATCTTATTTTTGTTTTATAATCTTCATCACTTCATTTTCCCTTTCATCACCATTGTCTTCATCATCACTATCGCCTTCTGTCTCTACTCTCTTCAGCCATGTATGTTTCATGCAAATAAATACATATCAACACATGTGTGGGTACGGCGGGTTTTTGTGTGTGAGTGTGTGTGTGTGTGTGTGTGTGTCTACAGATCGCCCGTCTCTCCGTCGAAGGGTAGCATGTTGTCCAGCTCCATGTGGATGTGTGAGTTGTCCTCCAGGTTACACACCCAGCCGATGGGGGTGCGGTTGAACGAGGGGCGGGACCTAATGTCCCCCTGCAGGGAGTGGAGGGACTCCGCCTCCACTGGGGCGAATAGGATCTCAGGAGGCTCGAAGGTCAAGTGGCCACCGGCGTTCTCGTAGCCGCCATAGGGCAGGGCCGTCCTGTCAGTCAAATATTAATATCGTTATGTACAGTATACATGTGTAATACCCTATTAGAACATGCATTTTGATAATTGATGACAAATATTATAATTGCAATGTACACTTCATTTTAATTACATTTGTAAAAGTTTCAAGATAAGACAGGGTTTTGGTTATCAATGTACTGTCTTTGTATAGTTTTCTTTTTGTCATTTGTGAAGTGCATAATCACTTTGTGAACTATTCGTTTAGCCAATTAGATGTTTTGAGAGGTTTGGGGAGTGCTTGAGACTGAGGAGCGGGAAAAATGAGGAAGAAGTGAGGAGAAGAAGGACGGTCAGATAAATAGTAGTTCAGATAAATATATTTCAAGACAATGTTTTATGAAGAAAAAACGTGTAGTTCACAATTTGATTTTACAATTTATGTGTTCCTCAATAACTGTTAACTGGTAAAAATGATTGGTGCGGGTTCTGTCAAGATCTCGCCGACTTTAGAAAGAGAGGAGCTAGCACGGAAGATGCTAACGCACTGAACGAGACGGGTCATTGCAGGCGAAATTGCTAGTTGGTTTTCTATATAAAGTTGGTTATTATTAAATGATTAGTTAGTTCGCGAAGTCAGAGAAATGGAGGAGTGACAACACAGGGAGCCGGTGTGGATGGGTTTTCATCACTAGTAGGCCTTATAGAAGACGCAGCACTGAGGAAGATCCGGAGCGCGGGACATTTTACTGCCTGAGGAACACATTGGATTATGCACAAAGCAACGGGTTGGTTGAATTCGAGACTGTGAGTAAAAGTGGATTTATTTTGGGGAGGGGTTGAGCTCCAACGAAGCGGGACAATTTAGTTAAGAGAGAGTGTACTCTTAGGATTTATTGTTTTAATGTAATGTCATGTACTGTGATTGTATAATGTATACTGTGTATCATTTCTTCTAATACATTCTATCTGTAGTACCTCCGGGGCCTCTGGTAGTTTTTTTCCCCTAGCGAGAGTATCATACAAATGTATTATTACTGGGTGTGCCATTTCACCATATTTAATCTGAGTCTGTGGTGAAAGGGTTACACATGGTAGTTACATCAGCAGATTGAAGCCCACGTCATGCTGACATGCACGATAGACTGCAGGTTGAGGTTCTCAGCAGGTGTGTGTGTTACCTATTGAAGCTCTTGAACTTGGGCATGTCATGGGGGGCGTGTGGTCCAGCCATGCGGTGGTGCATGGTAGAGGTCAGGGACTCGTCTCCCCTCATGGCCCGTTCCCACGGCGACACGTAGGTATGCGCATGCTGCTGTCCACTCTTTTCCTTATCCTCCTCTAGATAAACACAATGCCATCTTACTCTTTTCATCCAGAAATCCTCATTGCACAAGTGTTGATATCAGACCAGGGTTCAACACATATGAAAGTCAAGTACTTTCATATACTTGAGGTGTGCTTGATTTATCTTGGTACAATGAAACTAATGGAATGTAAAAGTGCCAAGTCCTACCGTTCCCAGGTTCCTGAGGGAGTGGTGGGGCTGTCGTTTCACACCCCAGGGATGGAACCAGCTGCTGGAGATTCTGCTAGAGGAGACAAGACACACAACCAGATAAGCAAACACGCACACACACACACACACACAGATCAGTGTGAAAACACACACAACACACATCCAGATCAGTGTGAACACACACACACACACATCCAGATCAGTGTGAACACACACACACACACACACATCCAGATCAGTGTGAACACACACACACACTCACACGTACACTTAAACACTCAGCTCTCTGGGGCTCCCTTGGCATTAGGCCCACACACACACAGACCTCCCCTCCCCCTCTGTCTCCCTGTCCTCACCATATTCTCGTTGGTGACGATGAAGCGCTCCACTCTCTGTTGCCTCATCCTGAACATCTTGGATCCCTTGTTGGTCAAAAGAGACAGTTCCTCCAGCATGGTGTCTTTAGGTATCTTGATCTTTGTGCCCAGATCAAACTCTGAAGCCTCAGGGTCCAACTCTTCGTCTGGAGGGGGAAACACAATGTCCACTGCTAAATTCACCACAGTTACCCCTTTACTGTATAAAGAGATTTGAGCACAGCGTTATATTACAGTTTTTTTCAATTGCTAATAAGCATCAGTCAATACTGAAGCCACCTTCAAAACTCTCCACACAGTCTGCAATACCAACATGCATCTTGGCCAAACAGTTAATCTCACCTCCAAAACTCACTCAAACCACCGAAACACTTCATACATGTCTCAAAATAAGCTTGTTCGACCATAACACTGGCAACAATTCTCACTCAGAAAGCATACATTGTCACTCTCAACACACTGACCTAAAATACACTAACGACAGGGAGCATTGCATAAATGATTAACTTTTCTCTTTGAAGTTTGAATGATAAATCAGTATTTCATTATAGAATAAGAATAACACCTTTTCACTTTATTTAATGTACTAAAGTATATGTAACAATAAGGATTCAGAAATGCAGCAATTTGCTTCAATAGCCTTTATTTTTTCTATATCTTTGCATATAGTAATTTAGTTGTGAAAAATAAAAAGTTGAAACAAAACAAATTCCAGAAATTCCAGGGCTGCAATAATAATTACAAAAAGAAACATCAACAACATGTATAGTATAATCACTCATACTGTACAGTACTGCGAGGGTTCTAGTTCTCCCTCTCTCCTGCATTTGGTCTTCTCTTGCAATGCATCTTGGAAAGTATATTCTGGAGTGTCTAATCCAACCTTGGCAGACTTCAGGAACAGTGTCTCAACACCCCGCATTCATGGCATCCAGTAAGGACATCTGGTCATGTGGATGGTGGTCATAAATCTTCCACCTCCACGCAGAGAAAAACTCCTCTATGGGGTTTAGGAAGGGGGAGTATGGAGGCAGGAATAGTACTGACATCCTGGGCTGTGCAGCAAACCAGTCTGTGACTGCAGCAGAGTGGTGGAATGCCACATTATCCCACACAACAACGAAGGTAGGGGAGTTTCTTGCCCCTCTCTCCTCTGCTGGCACAAGTCCATTATGCAGGTCATCCAGAAAATAAATGAGCCTCTCTGTATTGTAGGGGCCAATGAGTGGTTTGTGTAACAGCACACCGTCAATGGACTGTGCTGCACACATTGTAATGTTAGCTCCTCTCTGGCCTGGGACATCCACGGTTGCTCTCTGTCCAATCACATTTCTTCCCCTGCGGCGTGTTTGCCAGGTTGAATCAAGCTTCGTCCACAAAGATGAATGTATGTGCAGTTTTCCTGGCTTCCATCTCCATTACTCTCTAAAACAGTTCCACAGTTCCACAGTTTTACAGTACTTTACATTATGCATAGCTATGTATGTACCCTGTTTGGTTATTGAACAGACATCTTACCTGGACATATTGATACCGGAGTTCTATCACACGTTCACTGTTTCTCTCAAAGGGTTCAGTGTACAACTGCTTCATCCTTATTTTATGTTTCTCTAGGACTCTGGCAATTGTTGTTGTGCTGACCGTATTCACATTCCCAAAAGTGATATTGCCTGCCAGCACTCTGTCCCGAATTTCCCGCAGTTTTATTGCATTGTTGCCAATTACCATGTCAACAATGGCAATTTCCTGCGCATCTGATAATATTCTGCCTCCCCCTCCTGTGGGAGGCAACCTTTGGATCCTACTGAAAAACACAAAACAATCAATATATTTCAAAATGTCAGTACACGTAAAAATGTGAACATACTGTATTGTACTGTAATATGTAGTTCAATTATCACTGAAGGATGCACATCTCACCTGTTGTTTTGCCGGAAAATTCGTACTGTTGAACGCTGCAGATTTGGTTCCACCCTTAGGTAAACCGGCCTCTCTCAAAGAGAGACCATGGTTTACAACATGGTCAGTAATTGTGGCCCCTATCTCAAAGAGAGACCATGATTTACAATATGGTCAATAATTGTGGCCCCTATCTCAACAGAGACCATGGTTTACAACATGGTCAGTAATTATGGCCCCTATCTCAACAGAGACCATGGTTTACTACATGGTCAGTAATTGTGGCCCTTATCTCATCAGAGACCAGCACTCTTGGTCTTCCTCTCCTTTGTCCTCCACACATTCTCCCTCTCCCTGCCACTCTTCTTTCCCCACCAACCTGTCTTCCTTGATCCATGTTTCCAAACTAAATCATTCTCCCTCTCCCTGCCACTCTTCTTTCCCCACCAACCTGTCTTCCTTGATCCATGTTTCCAAACTAAATCATTCTCCCTCTCACTGACACTCTTCTTTCCCCACCAACCTGTCTTCCTTGATCCATGTTTCCAAACTAAATCATTCCGAAGCCGTCCTCTTTTGTCTGTTTGGTAACAAGACTAAAAACAGGACACGTGGGAAGGCTTTCAGATAAAATTGCAATTAGCTGTGTTTGGAATGATTCAATATTCTGCTGAGATTTTCTATATGTTTCAATCTGGTTACTGCAGAAATGCACAACATTTGTCATCATTCTGTTTTGAATGTGTTTTTAACAGTTTTAGAAACAGTGTGTTAGCATTTGAAAACATGTGCTGCAAATATATAGTTTTGCATGTGGTGGAGTATGAATGAGAAAAGAGTTCATGGATTTCGGAGAATGTGGTCATTGAATGCATTTTGTGTGAAAGCAATGAAAAATGATTCACAGTTTGGTCCACATACACTTCTGTTTCGCTGACTGTGTGAAGAGTTTTGACAATGTGACTTCTTCAGTTTTGACCAATGCATGTTAGCAATTGAAAAAAACTGTAATCCAATCAATTATCAATCAATATTATTTTCCTAGTCTGATATCAACCCTTACCCTTTTACCCCCCATCCTCTAGTCTAAACTCCAACACCTAGGCTCTGTAGATCTGAACATGTAGATAGGTGCAGACAATAAGGTGAAAATTCCAACCAACCTATCTGAGAGCAATGTGGAAATATTACCATTATACATCATCATTCTCTCTCTCTCTCTCTCTCTCTCTCTCTCTCTCTCTCTCTCTCTCTCTCTCTCTCTCTCTCTCTCTCTCTCTCTCTCTCTCTCCCTCCCTCCAATCCTCTCTCTCCCTCCAATCCTCTCTCTCCCTCCAAACCCCTCTCTCTCTTAAAGCTGGGAGCTGGCAAAGCAATCCTGTGGTGTGTGTGTGTGCGTTTGTGAAACACTCCACTCCACGAGTCCCCTGACAACCCCTTGTCTCAGTCTCCAGTATCTATGCTGCAGAAGTCTATGTGCCAATATTCTATGATCCCTCTAATTCTCCCATCTCTCTCTTGCTCTCCCCTCCCTGACCTTTTCCCCGGACTTGCTCTATCGACCTTCTCTCTCCCTCTACCTCTCTCTCTCGCTCTTTCCCGCTCTTTCTCTCTCTCTCTCTCTCTCTCTCTCTCTCTCTCTCTCTCTCTCTCTCTCTCTCTCTCTCTCTCTCTCTCTCTCTCTCTCTCTCTCTCTCTCTCTCTTTCTCTCTCTCTCGCTATCTCACTCTCTCACTCTCTCGCTCTCTCGCTCTCTCTCTATGTCTACCGCACCTGCTGTCTCGACCTGCTTTCTCGGCTATGAAAAGCCAGCTGACATTTACTGCTGAGGTATTGACCTGTTGCACCCTCTACAACCACTGTGATTATTAGTTGACCATAGAAAGGTTCCTGCCTTTCTAGGGAGCATTTCCTAGCCACAGTGCTTCTACTTCTGCATTGCTTGCTCTCTGGGGTTTTAGGCTGGGTTTCTGTATAAGCACTTTGTGACATCTGCTTTATAAACCATTTTGATTGATTTTGTGTGTGTGTGTGTGTGTGTGTGTGTGTGTGTGTGTGTGTGTGTGTGTGTGTGTGTGTGTATATGTGTGTGTGCGTGTGTGTGTGTGTATCATACCATCCTGGGTGATGTTGGTCAGATCAGTAATGATCTTGTTGACCTTCTTCCTCTTGTTAGGGGGGGCAGGAACCAAGAGGGACATGCCTGCAGCCTGCACCAATCAGAAATAAACAGTTAAAATGACCAGCCAATCACAGACTGTTGATTAGACAGATAATGATGATGATGATGATGATGATGATGGTGTGTCACATCTAAAGATTGGGTGGTTGGTCACTTCTGTCCGCCTGTTTGCTGGATCACAACACCATTAGATTTAAGGTGGGGTTCTAGGGAGACATTACTCTGTAGTTCTGGGCCTTTCAGCCTCTGGGTCTGTGGGTCTATACTCTATACTGTAGTTGATGTAATTGATTTAATCTGCTGTAATTGAAGCTCCTGCTGGAAATACAACACCCTGCAGCTATTATTACTACGTGTTCCACAGCAGCTAGCAGCTCTGCTGAGTGTCACTGTTACCACTCCACACACACACACACACACACACACACACACACACACACACACACACACACACACACACACACACACACACACACACACACACACACACACACACACACACACACACACACTCCCACACACACACACACACACACACACTCCCACACACACACACACACACACACACACACACACACACACACACACACACACACACACACTCCCACACACACACACACACACACACACACACACACACACACACACACACACACACACACATCACATCACATCACATCACATCAAATACTGGCACACACATCCTGATCGCACCAGGGTTCCCTGGGTAGAGAAAGGTAGAGGTAGGAGAATGCAGGGCTTATGGAGCACCTGGTGGATTAGTGTTGCGAAAAGTCCCTCAACTTCAGGAGGACGTGACGTTGAAAGCCTAAGGGTCTGTGGTTCCCGTTGCCCTGAGCAGAGGGGCTCCTATCCCTCTCACTATTCCTGTTTTAGCTGCAGATAAATCTCCCTGGAGGACAGCTGACAGGCAACGTCATCAGTCAGCACATTCCCAAACACACTCATCCCGATTCCCGAAACACTTAGCTCATCCTCTAGAACTCCCAACATAATCTCTCATGAGACATTCACGTGCTGTCAGAGTTATCGGAAGTTTGGAGTTCTGACTGGGATTTTAACTACCCTCCAATTCATATTTACAAGTGGGAAACTCTGAGAAAATATTGTTACCCGAGTTGCTAAGTCGTGACATTTCACCATTGACCTTTTACCTTTTCAACCAACAGATGATGACAAATCAGTTTCTGACAGTTACAAACATATCAACGTGGATAATGTAGCTAGTTTGTCATTTATTGTAATATTGTCAATATTAAGCAAGCTAGCTAACTTTATTATTAGCAACGTTATCTAGCATATCTAGATAACTATCTAGCTAACTACCCAGCTAGCACATTTGGTTCCTTGGAAGTTGTAGAAACACATGTTTTTGGTTTAACATTGGTTGTGGGAACGAAGCCATACGTTTCCTGACCGGTAAAATGTAAAGTTTTCTAAATGTTCTGAGAACAGAAGTAAGAATTTTGCCTGTTCTGGGAACTTTTTATTAGCTTGCAGGGAGGTTCTAAGGACGTTTTACTCTGGTTCCTTGAAAGTTTCAAGGGAGGTTTTATTAACACTCTGAGAACATAAATTATTAACGCTTTGAGAATGGAAATTATAGATTATTTGGAGGTGTTTGAATAACTTCCTTAAAACTTTCACTGAATGTTTCAATAAGACGTTTAATAACACTGCCAGCTTATTTTCGGTAAAGATTTTTTTTTTACTCCAAGCACAGATATGACACATGGAAAGTCATTTCCTTAGGTATTAATCATGCGAACACTTTATTTACACATATAGCTCAATTCTGATCTTTAGACCAATTAGTGACAAAAGTGCTGATCTGATTGGTCTAAAGACCAATAAGTGAAAAAATCTGAATTAGGCAGCTTGTGTAAATGCAGCCCAGGATGGAGCTAGCAAGCCATGCATTTTTTACGCATAAAAAGCTGTTTGTTTTAGTCTATTCAAATAGACCCCATTTCAAAGGAAACAATCCCTCATTAAGATCAAGTGTGGCCAATTAGTGGGCGTGGCCAACACACCTGAACACACTTAACAAGATAGAGGAAGAGAGAGTTTTGTTGATACTGAGAACAGAATGTATATAGATAGATAGATAGATAGATAGATAGATAGATAGATAGATAGATAGATAGATAGATAGATAGATAGATAGATAGATAGATAGATAGATAGATAGATAGATAGATAGATAGATAGATAGATAGATAGATAGATAGATAGATAGATAGATAGATAGATAGATAGATAGATAGATAGATAGATAGATAGATAGATAATTTAAAGTTTTGTTAATGTTCTCAGTAACAATTTTACTTTAATAGAACAATGAGGACATCTGTAGGAAACGCTATGCTGAAGTACTGAAATTCCCACAGAGGAACGTTGCTTCTTAACGCTTGTGGAACAATTTGAGAACATTCCCAATGTCAAACCAGTTGAAGAACGTTACCAAAATTGTAAATAAATGTAACCATGTTTGAACTTTTAGGAAATGTTCTGTTAAAGTAATGAAATATCAAGAAAGTTCCTTAAATGTGAAGAGAATGTTCCAAAGCCAAGCAACTATCCTGCACCATTTCAAAAAAGTTGTGGGAATGTTGTATGCAAAATAACTCTCACGAAGCTCTAAGAAACATGGTTCTCAGAATGGTATGTGCTAGCTGGGTACATGCTTATTGGTTGAAGAATTGTTCTGATTTCCGAAGCACTTGAACACAATCATGTCAGACTTTCGACTCTGAGCACGTGAATGCCCCATCATACAACCGACATTACAAACCCACCCCAGACGGATGGACATGGAATGTGAATGGTTTGTACCCGATGAGTGTTGAAGAGTAAACATTGCAAAATCCATGCAGCTACTAGAAAATATTTATAAAGCGATGTGAGTTGATACCATACCATTAATATATTCTGTGATACATATGACATGCTGCCGTACGTGGAGGACACGATACACACTGACAAGGACTTTTCCGCCTGAAACAGCAAAGCCCAGCCTAGCACAGTGCAGGCCTTGCATGGCATAAACCCATGTTGAATCAAATCTAAAACCAGTATATCGCTCAATTCACCCCTTAACCGTGAGCTTGACATTTAGACCTACATCAGTCCCTTATTATCACCACCAGTTAACCCGTAAGTGTGTGCGAGATAATATAGACCATTTAGCAGAAGCTTTTATCCAAAGCAACTTACAGGCACATGTGCATCCATTTTATGCATGGCTGGTCCCAGGAATTGAACCCACTACAATGGCATTACAAGCATCACGCTCTACCAACTGAGCTACAAAGGACACAGGATTGTGTGGAAGGTGATGTCACAAACTCAGCCTTACCTCAGTAGAATCCTCAGGAATTAGAGAAGAAGAAAATAAGCTTCCCAGAAGAGAAGAAGAGTTGAAAGTATTCCAGGAAGTGTCCCAGTGCCTACCCTCTCACAGTAAGGAGCTGGGCTATGGAGGCCTGGGGTGGGTGGGTTAGCGTTACGGTTCAGTGGGGCTAGGAGCTGTGTAAGGGTCTACGAGGAGACTGATACTATCTCTCAGAATCTCCTGGGGTCTATATATAGACTAGTATAGAGGGGCGGGGCGGAATAGAGAAAGATAATTAATTAACCTCCTTCCCTTCGCTGCCGAGCAGTGTGTTTCTCACCATAGTGAAGTGTCCAGTCAACCCTTCAGACAGGATTTATACCTTTAGAGTAAACAGGTGGCTGTGTCCCCATATCACTCAGATCTCTGTTACACAACTGACCACATAGATAGAGATAGCGATAGAGAGAGTATACAGAAAGAGAGGGGAGATAGAGAGTGAAATAATGGGATATTGGTAGAGAGAGAGAGAGAGAGAGAGAGAGAAGGACAGAGTGAGATAGATAGATTGGTACTTTATCTTCCTCATCACAGAGCTAGTGTCTAAGCATCAGGCTTTAACAACCTCTGACGTCTAACCCTTGACCCATAAACCATCACCAACTCTAGACCTGACCCAGATCTATAAGAATTGATGACATAACTGAAGACCTATGACTGCAGGGACTGGATAGTAGCCCCATGATGGCGGTAAGGTAGTGTGTGTGTGTGTGTGTGTGTGTGTGTGTGTGTGTGTGTGTGTGTGTGTGTGTGTGTGTGTGTAGTAGTTATTCTGATGTCTTTACTCTAATCACATTGTAAAGAGTCAGTGTTTAGAGTCCAGCACTCAGCACTCAACCAGATGACTGGAGATCAACAGTACTAAAAATAGGAGAAGCCCTCCTGGTAGTGTGTGTGCGCGGGTGTGTGTGTGTGTGTGTGTGTGTGTGTGTGTGTGTGTGTGTGTGCGCGAAGGCCCAATGCCTACCTACCTCGTCTCTCTTACCCAGTCCTATTGGAGGTGGACGGTGTTGGTGACATAGACAGAACAGACAGACAGCTGGAGAGTTTCACGTCTGTTTTTATTTCTCTGAACTACATAACAACAAGTGAACAGCTCAGCTCTCACATCAATCAGACATAAGCTCCTCCTTCACTTCTATCAGACAAAAACCTCCTCCTAATCAGACATAAGCTCCCTCCTTCCCTTCTATCAGACATAACCTCCTCCTAATCAGACATAAGCTCCCTCCTTCCCTTCTATCAGACATAACCTCCTCCTAATCAGACATAAGCTCCTCCTTCCCTTCTACCACTCCCCTCCCTTCCTCATCACAATAAGGGTGCACTTTATGAAGTGGAAAAGTAAAAGAAAAAACAACCAAAGAAACACATCCTGATACAGAGTGTACTACTGTGCAATACACTGACACGTTTATATCAAGCACATTTTCATAATATTCATAATAATAATATAACAATAGTCATGAGAAAAATAACATGAAATCGAGGAGGTCAGCACTGCGTGCTGGTAGCTTCATAGATGAGTACAGTATCGCTCTCATATACTGTACAGTCAGCTCTTTGGTTCAGATTCAGGCCTTTATGTGACCCACTGGATTTTGAACCCAGGTCACCTGCACTCCACAAGACTGTGTTAGGCCGCCAAGCTGAAGTCACAATGGAAGCACACAGCAGGCATGTAGTCCATCCTTTTACAGGTCAGCGTTAGCTTACAGTTTGTCTCTTAAGAAGTACGTTCTAGCTTCTCTCCTCTCATCCATCTTTCCTCCCTCCTTACACAGGTTTGTCTTTAGCACATTCTCAATTTTATCTGTTTTTCTTTATTTTCAACAAATTCAAGTCCAATTCTCTCCCTATCCATGTCTCTCCCTATCCATGTCTCTCCCTATCCATGTCTCTCCCTATCCATGTCTCTCCCTATCCATGTCTCTCCCTATCCATGTCTCTCGCTCTCTTTGCCTGACATTTTAGATCACTCTATGAAGTTTCTGATTGTCATGAAATACTTATTTTACGCTCATTCTATTTCAACTATACTTCAAATAATATTTTTATGAGGCAAAGCAGAGGAGGTCAAATAATCAGAAGGAAAAGTGATGATATGGCTGGTGAACCAAGCGCTTGGAACAATGGTGTCCAAACAGGAAGTCAATAAAATAAAGAATGCGATCAAGAAAACCCCAATCCAAAGACATTTCAAAGTATTCAAACAGGGTAGAAGATAGACTTTTGATTTTCAAAATGATGCAATTCACATCTATTTTGGCCTGACAAAGACCAATACTTTGCAATAAACTGTATAGAACAAAGTGTGGTACTATCCCAGTTAGCACATAACATGAGAGCATAGTTGTCCTATGGTTATTTTGCATACAACCTGCTTGGCTTTGGAACTTTATGAAATAATGTTTTTTTTTTTGTATTTTAACAAAACATTTTCTAAAAGTTCAAACATGGTTGAATTTAATTACATTTTTGGTAATGTTCTAGGAACGTTCTCCAACTGGTTCGACATTGCAATGTTTTCAAATAGTTCAGAGAATGTTTAGTAACAACGTTCTTCTGTGGTAATTTCAATACTTCAGAATAATGTTTCCTACAGGTTTCCTCATGGTTCTATTTAAAGTAATGTTCTCAGAACATTCAGAGAAAGTTAAGAAACAATGTTCTTCTATGGGAATTTCAGTACTTCAGCATAACGTTGTCTGAAGGTTTGCTCATTGTTCTATTTAATCATGTCCTCAGAACATTAAGAAAACGTTTGATAAAAACCATTAGTAACGTTCAAAGACCGTTCTAAGAATGTTATTTTAAAACATACATTCTGTTCTCAGCATCAACAAAACTCTCTCTCCTCATGTGTGTTAAAACATGCTTGCTCCATCCTGGTGTCGCAGTAGACTAATTCCAAGGATAGAGAAAAGAATATCAATCTCACTGACGCCATGCCACAATAAAAAATAAATGTGTTTTCATGATTAATGACTGAGCAAATACATTTCCATTTGTCCTATCTGTGCTTGGAGTGCTTGTTATTGAAAGTCTTATTGAAACATTCAGTGAAAACTTCAAGGAAGTTATTAAAAAACCTCCAAATAACCTTTACATTTTGTTAAAAACATTCATAACATTTAGATAATGGTCTCAAAACGTTATTAAATTACCTTCAAAAAACCCATAATTTCTGATCTAAGAACGTTAATAAAACCTGCTAGGAAAACTTTAAGGGAACCATAGTAAAATGTTCTCAGAACCTCCCTGCAACCTAAAAATGTACCTTCCCAGAACAGGCGAAATGTTCACTTCTGTTATCAGAATGTTTACCGGTCAGGGTAACTTGAGACTTCATTCCCAGAACCAATGGTGAACCAAAACGTACGTTCCCACAACTTCCAAGGAACCCTATTTGCTAGCTGGGATTTCTCCAGAGCCAGTCTATAGTGTGTTGTCTTAGCTCATGGTGGATCCGGGGCGCCAAACACTAGGTTGCAGACCGAGGTTAGAGGTGCTGAATCTGGGGCGAGGCACTCTGGAGGGCTGGGTGGAGGCGGGGCGAGGTGGGGTGTGGGCCAGAAGGCTCAGATCAGGGGCACTCTTAAACTGACTGTTAACTTGTTGGGGGCCGTGGGGCTGGGAGGGGTAGGGGTGGGGGTTAGGGACATTGGCGGAGGAGAAGCTAGGGAGCTGCGGGAGGGGGGCGGTGGGGGCTGGAGTAGGAGGGACCCACTGGGGCTGAGGTTGGTAGGGGGGGGTAGAGGGGGATTGGTAGCAGGAAGTGGCTGTTGGCGGAAGGGAAATTACATCAGACCTCCACATCGGTTCTCCTATTGTGGTCGCTGACCGTGGGATGATGACAGTAGGGGCGAGGCCTGTGGGAGGTGGCGTGGAGAAGCGCTTGACCTCATACACACGTGGCATTTTGTTTTGCCCCTGGGGAGTCCCGCCCCCGTAGCTGAAGAGGGAGGAGTTTAGCTGGTAGGGCTGGCGACTCATGACGTCCAGAGCCTTGATGCCTTGAGCCTTCTGACCCCCAGGGGTGGCTTTATTCCCCACTGAACCCCCACCCTGTCTTGCTACCCCCGCCCTCTGGCTCTGAGCCTGCGGAGGGCAGGAGGGAGAGAGGAGGGGGTTGTAGCTGATTGGAGGGGGAGCTCTGCAGCTGGAGGAGTATTTGAATTGAGATGGGAGGGAGGGTGTGGGAGAGGGCTGGCGGGGGTGGCTGGTACAGGGTTGGGGTGAGGAGGGGGTCTCCACCACATAGCGATCCATCCTGCTCTGCCTACGGGCGAACAGCTGACCCCCCTTCCCTGCTAGCTGGGGTACTTGTGGAGGTGGCTGGGGTTTAGGGGCCACAGGAGGGGGCTTGGAGCCTCTCTGGGCCTGCATGAAGTTACAGGCCTCGGCCCCCAGCTTCAACCAGTCCTCTTCAGGGCCTGACTCACCTCCAGCCTCCCCACTAACTCCTCCACTAGGCCCCATGGGGCCTGGGCCTATCCTGGTCGGTGCGTCTGGGTTTTGGAGCAGCTCCAGCAGGGCTGGGTTGGGAGACACATCCTTCTTGTTCTCCACAGATGGACGGAACATGGGCTTCTTGTTGCTGCGACGACGCGCCTCTGCGAGGATGCCTGTTCTGGAGGCGGGGACGGCGATACGCTGCTCACGGGACGACAATGAATCAGAGGCAGGGGTCTGGGCAGTGGAGGGGGTCACCATGGCAGGGGTTGAAATAGAGACATAAGGGTCGAAGGTCAAGAGAGGAGGGGGTTGGGTCTGAGCAAGGGGGGGAGAGTAAGGTGTCGCAGAGGAAGAAGAGAAGGGCTGATTATTAGGAGGAGGAGGAGAGAAGTGCTGGGCAGCCACAGCAGAGGATGGATAGACTGGGACGTGAGGAGGAGGCGAGAAAGGTTGAGGAGCAGTCAAGGACCAGAAGTGTTGGGTGGGTTGAGGAGAATAACGAGAAGGAGAACAGGGAGCAGAAGAGGGAGAGACGGTGGCAGCATGGACAGAGGGAGGAGGGAAAGGTTGAGAGAGAGTGCAGCTAGGAGAGGATCGAGGAAAGAGAACAAGAGGAGGAGAGAGGACAGAGGGTGGAGGAGAGAGGATGGATGCAACAGGTCTAGGGGGGATGTAGAGAGAGGTAGTGGAGACCGCTCTCCTAGCCTTGGGCCCCCCTGAAGGGGAGGGGGGGGTGATGGTTACCAAGGATACCGCAGCAGTGGGCTGGACAGGACGGAAGATGACAGAGGTGGCGGGGGGGCGAGATGGGGCAAGGCCTGAGGTGAATGGGCGTGCCGTGCGGTTATGGATCCCCCCAGGCGGGTTAGGGTTTAGGTCAGGTTGGGGGGAGATTGGGATGTGAGAGGGGGGAGTCAGAACCACACTGGTCCGACTCACCCCTGCTGAGCCCCCATTGGACAAACCTGTAGCCGGGGAGGTGTTAGGGGCAGAGTTATAGACAGGGGCGGCCATTTTCCTTTGCAGCGCATACTGCTCTGTCTCTTTCCCCTGATAGGCTATGGAGTCCAGCCCTGGGCTCTGATAGGCTGGGGCATTCATCCCAGACCCCTGATTGAATGACATATTCATCTCTGGGCTCTGATAGGCCAAGGAATCCAACCCTGAGCTCTGATTGGTTGGTGTTTGAGGCCTTGAGTTATAGGTGGATGGGCAGGCGGAGCTCATTCTATCCAGCATATCCAGGTATCCGCTGTCCCAGGTGGGGTCAAAAGTTCCAGCAAAGCCCTCTTCATCCACCTCTGATCCCGAGGGGAAGGAACTCCCCTCCTCCTCCTCTCCCTCCGTCTCTCCCCCAGTCTCAGGACCCATCTCACCCTCCGCACGGCCGAAACAGGTGAGGGTGTACTTCTTGGCACGCTGGCGTCTCTTCTTGAACATGAGAACTCCTTTAGAGTTGGAGTTCGGAGCGTCGGTGAGCAGGGAGGCGATCGAACGACATTTAGTACGAGCCTCTTTCACCTGCCTGTCTACCACACTCTCTCCTCTCTGCAGCTCTGGTACACAGGAGGAGGGGGGGGGGGGGAAAGAGAGAACAGAGGATTACATAAGTAACTGTAATGAGTAAGAAAGGTCTGGTTAGAAACACAGAAGCCTGTTTAGGAGTGATTGACAGAAAGAGCATCTGGAATGTCACTCAAATCCATGATGACACCATGATGGGTGACACCATCAGCCAGTGAGGGGTTGGCAGGGCTCAACCCTGACAGACAGGAGAGTGTGCTGGGGGGCTCATAGCTCTCAATTCCCCCTACTCCCCAGTTGAGCAGCGACCTGCTAGACTGACTGACTGAGTGACTGACTGACTGTTTGTCTGTATCTATATCCATATCAGTGTATGCATTTGGTGTATGAGATGGAGTTATTTCAGCCAATTTATAAATGAACTCAGCCCCAGAAATAGCCTCACACAAATACTGCTAGCATGACTAACAGCCACACACACACACACACCAGTGAAGGGATCAGTGGGTTAAGGGAGGCGTCTATGAGGCTGGTGCATCTACTCAAACAGGAACTGAAACTTCACAGCTAATAATGCATCTATCTGGAGAGAGGAATCAGTCCAGGTTTCTCTAATCTAACCACATATTCTCTAATCTAACCACAGACTAATCTAACCACTCAGAAAAAATGTACTGGGCAGGAGAGACACACAGCAGCCTTGACAGGCAGAAACACAACGACAGAGTCGACCAGCAGCAACCAGCAATATTACCCACCATCACCAAACAGATTTAATTCCTCACTAAAAACACCCGGAACCATTAGCAGAAAATGCAGTCTCCCGTCTAGTAACAGCATCCTACCACACACCTCCAGTGTGTGTGTGCGTGTGTGTGAGACTTACCTGCGTAGACGGTGTGAATAACAGAGTGTTCATCAGGGTCCAAACCCGTTGAAGATGTGAAGTCCCTCATGTCTCCTAGTGTGTGTGTTCTCCAACCTTCACACACACATTCTCAGGCAGGTGGAAAGCGACCAGTTGTACTCTAGGTAGCTCTCTCTCCTCTCTCTCCTCTCTTCCTATCCACTCTCCTCTTTTGTGTCACTCTCTCATTCTCTCTCTCTCTCTTCTTCTATCCCAAACCAACACATGATGTCATCCCCCTATTCATGTCCATCTGACAGATATCCCACACTTGTCTGGGCTCACACACACACACACATGTGCATGCTTTCTCTCTCACACACACACACACACACACACACTGTCCATGGGGTTCTCCCCTGTCCTTCACCCAATCAGATCCGCAAAGAATTTCCACACAACAACCTTGTAAATGCTTCAGAGTTAGCTGTGTGTGTGTGTGTGTGTGTGTGTGTGTGTGTGTGTGTGTGTGTGTGTGTGTGTGTGTGTGTGTGTGTGTGTAATGTGAGTAAGGGCAGTTCTACTGTCCCCTCAGTCAACAGTCTGTCCCTGTTGTCTCTCTTTACCTTGCCTGAAATCTGAAGAATTGCATTAGCTCCTCAAGCTTAAGCCTAGGCTTTAGCTCAGCAGGCTAACACTGTGCCAGGGATCACCATCAGCTGCTATAGTTCAGAGTGAGGTAGACAGGTGTGAGTAAAGTTACATCATTCATGAGTTCATAGATTCCTGTAGTCATGTAAGCAGGTCAGATACTTATGTCTAGCTGCGTGGGAAGAATGCCATTTTTGACATTGGGTATCTTTGAAACCTGATATACAGATTGAAATTAATAGGGTATAATTGATTATGTATGCCACCCCCTCCCCTCCAATCCGGCATTGCATATTCAGCTGTGTGGATCACTAAATGTGAGGTCAGTTGTGTTCGTGTGTCCGTCAAGGCTAGAGGGGAATGCTAGCTGCCCCACTATAAATACTCTGGATGAGACCACGGCTTAGAATACTGACAGGAGAGACTAAGAGGGAGGGAACAGAAATAGGAGATGAAAGCTTTAATTCATAGGATAGAAAGCAACTGGAAATATTGCCTTCTCTCACAGACACATTTACTCCCACACACTCACAGACAATCCACAGACTTTGCAGAGACAGTTCAAAGCAGCTGAAGAGTTCATGTGTAGGCTGTAGTGTGTATAGTGTGTAGGGTATTTGGTATAGTGTACTCACTGGCTTGCCGGGCCTTTTCCTTGTAGGTAGTAGACAGTTCATCACTGAGTGGGGTCAGCTGGGCGCCCACCATGGGAACCATCTGTGGGCTGGAGCCCAGCATCATGGCTCCTTTAGCCCGCTCTGGAGACACCAGGGGTGAGTAGGCCAGAACCACACACCCCCCTGCCTCCTGGAACCCATTGTCTCCCTCTCCCTCCGCCCCTCCTCCCCCCAGCGGCTCCCCCTGCGCATGGTGTGGGACGGGTTGGGCTGGGTGGGTCCACTCTTGCCCGGCCTGGATGGGTTGGGGTTGGTAGACCACCTCCCTGCGTGGTACTCCTGGTTGAAACCCCCCTGTTCCCGATCCTGTTGGTTGCTCCCACTGTTGGATCCCCCCATTTCCCAGTGTGGGTAGTTGCTCCCAGGGCCCCTGCATGGAAAACCCTCCATCTGGAGCACTCTCATACCTGGAGGGAGAGAGAGAGAGAGGGATTGGGCAGGTCATAATGATGTCATAGTACAAATCAACAAGGTTGGGGATGATTCTATTTTGTTCTTGTCTCGTACCCGCTTATCTCCGAAGTCTCCTCCTCCTCTTGAGGGCGACCGGGAGAGCACGCATATGGAGATGTGTGCCGCTGGCTGCGGTGTATGTGTGTGTCCACCTCGCTGTCCGTCTCTCCATAATAGAACTCACTGTCAGGGGGGGAGGTGAGGGTGAAGCAGGCCGGCCCGTCAGTGGGGTAGAGAACGTTGTGTGTGGCTGTGTGTGTACGACCTGACAGGACCACAGAGTGAAACCCAGATCTGGAGACAGAAAGAGAGAGTGATAGTCAGGCAGTGTGTCTATGTATGAATGTGCTTTGCTTATTCTACTGTATACTTGTATAGGTTTAGTGTATGTGTGCAGTGTTTCCCCTATATGCATTTAGCAGTGGCAAACAGCCGGGACTAAATCGTGGCCGCTACAGAAAAAAACCTGCTTATCTCCGAAGTCTTCTCCTCCTGCTGGAGTGTAAACTAAAATGACTAAAACCAGATGTAAAGTATGTAGAAATTATAATGGAGCAACTAACAATAACTAAAAACTAGACAGTCAGAGAAAATCAAAAATTCTAAAAATGTTTACAATTACAGAATTGTTCTCCCAGCCCCAGGGCAATGTGTAGAATTGCACTGGTGTGTATGTCTGTATGCTCTGACCTCTTGACCCTGAGGCGGAGTGTGTGTCGATGGGAGTCGATGAGCACCATGGCCTGAGCGTGGTTGAGCTCTGCACACACATGGTCGCCGATGGCAA